>VXBJ01004046.1:491837-573536 GCA_013400055.1 Nycticryphes semicollaris
AGGGAAGGGAAGGGAAGGGAAGGGAAGGGAAGGGAAGGGCACTTTCATTAGATGAAAGGGAGACCTTTTGGTAATAAAAAACATATACTCTGAACATGGAAAAAATAGTGAAAACTAATCCATGAAAATTGTTCTTGCTGAACAAGAAAAACAAAAGAAATTTATTTCAAAAGCATAGAATCTAATCAGAAAGAGTGTATAGGCATAAATTCTGCTACTCAGGTTCAAATAATTTTTCAACGAAAATCAGAAAGGATTTGACTTGGGACTAATAACTGCACTTTGGTTCCTGTCCTACTCTATAGAATCATATAATGGTTAGTGTTGGGAGGAACCTTAAAGATCATCTGGTTCCAACCCCACTGCTATGGGCAGGGACACCTCCCAGGAAATGAGCTCTACTCATTCTGTCTGTGTGGCCTTCTTAGGGTGCAGCTGAAATTATTCTTCCTAATGAATGGGGAATTAGTTCCATTCACATTATCCTGGAATTAACAGAGAGGGAAACACAAAGAGGTAAAAAGGTTCTACCCATCTGTGTTGACCCTCTGGGTTTCAGATTAATTCCTCAAAATCTCCAGAATTAAATATATCTGAATATTTAAAGAAAATAGCTAAGTAACAGTTACTACTAACTGTGTGACACTAAATGACAATTCTGGAAGGAAGGAAGTGTAAACCATATGGAAATCTAAATTGTTTTTCATGCTTGACAAATGCATTAGTGCCTAGCTCAGACAGATATATGTCCAACAGACATTTTGCAAATCAAAATTATGTTGGGCTCTTTTACAAATTATTACAAGAATGCATCTTATGACAAAAAACCCTCTTTATTTTGCTTGCCAGCATCACTATCTGTGATAGAAGCAACTCCAGAAGGCAGGCAAAATAAAAGCCTGATTATTGAGTCCTGAAGGGCTGGCCACCCTTCAGAGAATGCTATTTTCTCTTTATCTGAGGAACTGCCATTAAGAATTTAAGTGATTTCTCTGAAGTTGAGAACCACAGTGCCCAACCTCCTGCTTGCAGTGCCTTACAATTGTCAGGCATTCGCTATATTTTCTTTCAATACCTCAAACACAGAATAGCATACTTTTTCAAGACTTTAGTTGCTGTTCATTTGAAATAATTTTGCCAAACAAACTGGACATCCTCTTATTTTGGAAGCTGTTAGGATTTTCTGCCAGTCACCCACATTAAATTTTGCTTCAACACTGCAAAAATAAGTAATTGTAGACTGGCTGCACTCTACATTAATTTGAAATAATAAAAGTTCACTAAGAAATAATAACCAGTAAAGAGACAAGTTTCCAAGCTGGTCTGGGCAGTAGATAAAGGGCATCTGCAAAAGGGTATTGAAATGAAAGGAAAAGCTCAAGAAGTGGAACATCCTTCATTTATGCTATGGCAGTAGCTCGTATGTTTTGAAGACATGAAAAAAAANGGGTCTCAAGTTTGAATAAAGTAAATTAAACCAAAAAATAAATACCATGAAGTGATAAAATGTGTCTGAGATAATACGGAAAATAATTTTCATACTGTTTCTCTAAAATCCAACCCCAACATTATGCAAAGTTCGATTCAGTCTGGATAACTCCCAGCTGGTGATTTCAGAAGGGTTCTGTTTTTTATCTGGGCTGTTTGTATTCTCTTTACTACTTTTATTAGCCTAAAGAATCTCTGATTAAAAAGAGTAATGCTGAACACATGTATGTTAAAAATATACTTGTTTCTCTTTCAAAATGAGACAGGTCCAAAAGGGTTTCTGGGAATGCAGAATAAAGTCTATTTATCCCAGATGATGACTGCATAGAAGGAAGTTGAGATGAGAAGATGGATTATGAAACAGTAAATGTATAATGATAAATGATAACTGAAATGGGAAAATCTATGTTAAACCACATCTGAAACCTCAAATAACATGGAAGTATCTAAATGATTAATTTAATTTAGAACATCCTTAGGCTTCTTGTCTACACAAAATGATTACTCGGGGCTGTCTGTAAACACAGTGAAAACTAACTTTCCAGTCTCTGTGCAAGACTGCCACTGTGGCAAGTAAAATCTCCATAGAGTAAGAAGAGATTGCAAGTCCCACTTAGTGCAGTGTTTCTTAAATGAAGTCAAAGGAATTATTCATAATATTATAAAAACATAAGTGGAGACTCACAGAAAACACGTAACCTCTCCTCTTTACCGTGCAGACACTACTAGCTCACTTGATAGTTTGTTGACATTGTTTGTTGTTCTTAGGAGTTGTACAAATAAAGCACATTGCTACTCTGACCTGAATCCTCAGACCCTCCAGAATTAAACAGGAAGAGAAACCATGTGTAGGGATTTCAGACACCACACTTGATAATCCCACATATTAGTTAATGAAAGCAGATATACCGATGCTGGATTTTGAACAGCAGTATTTCAGCCTGCATGCACATCTGCTTTTGCTACTCATGATATAGGAGCAGCACTTCCAAGCAAAGCATGAGATGGAGAGTCAGGGAAATATATTTTTTTCATTGGCTTTCATTGTGCTTCAGAACTCTTAGAGAGATTGAATATACCCTCACCTCCCTATGACAATATACTCCTGTGTTTAGCTATTCTTTTATTTAGAAAAGCTTTCCATTGCTGCAGTGAATATTACCTTTGGTCCTGTCCACAGAGGAACATGGTTAAATGATGAGACAGTGGTGCTCAGGTGAGCAAGACTTCGGAATTGCTGTAGGTAGGTATAGGTGAAAACTGATGACGGAGAGACTGCATCCTAAGTGGCTGACCTTCAATAGTTAAAATTAAGGACGATAGTCCTTATGTTGGAAAAAGATTAGGAAATCTTGTGAGAAAATAGAAAGAGAGCATAGAAAAGTAAGTTAACATCAGTGGAAGAAGCAAGAGACAAGTTGGCAAGAGAACATCAGTTATGTAGAGAAGAATTAAACCTATAGGTCCTCAGATTCAAGAAGTTGATGGATTTTGTTGCAAATAAGAGGAAGAGTAATTGAAATTATTCAAATCACTTCACTGATTTCATCCTGTGTTACATCCTGTGTTTTATACAAGTCTAGGTAGCACAGTTTCCAAGCTCTCCAAAAAGTGTTTCTATCCAAGCTTTACTTTGGGAAAACAGATCAGTTGTTGAAGGTAAACTAGCAATTCTTAGACTTTATGGGACGTGGTAGCAGAGGGGTTTTAGTTCACTGAATAGAATCATAGAATCATAAAATAATCATAAAGTCATAGAATAGTTTGGCTTTGAAGAGACCTCTAAAGGTCATCTAGTCCAACACCCTCTGCAATGAGCAGGGATGTTTTCAACTAGATCAGGTTGCTCAGAGCCCTGTCCAACTCGACCCTGAATGTTTCCAGGGATGGGGTGGCTGCTACCTCTCTGGGAGACCTGTTTCAATGTTTCACCACCCACATTGTAAAAAAAAATTCTTTCTTCTACCTAGTTTAAATCTACTCTCTTTTAGTTTAAAACCATTACCCTTGTCCTGTTGTAACAGATTCTACTAAAATGTTTGTCCTCATCTTTCTCATAAGCCCCCTTTAACTACTGAAAGGCTGTAATAAAGTCTTCCCAGAGTATTAGATTTTTTAGCTCTTGTTTGTTTAAGAGTTTGTATATTTAGTTTCAGCAATAGTATTATTTCTTTCTGTTTTCTTAGGCAAACTAGTTAGGTAGCCTGGAGCCAGAGGCCTTGGTGTAATGTTAATCTTTGATTTTTTTTTTAAGGTGAAGGCTATTGATTTATTTAATAAGTATTGTTGAACTAGTGTTGGAATTTGTTATAAAACTTTATTTTCTTTCTGTATAGTAGAGAAAAAAAAATTGGTTGTAGTCTTTTAAATTGTACCAATGAAATGCTGTAATAGGTAAGAGGAAGTATTATTTGAAAGTGTTACTGTTATGAGGACAGCTGGCTTTCTGTAACTTTAATTTAAAAATATATTCCACAGACTATTGCTGTTTCAACAGCAGGGCATTAACAGGCCATTGTCACTTTTTCTCAGCATACAAAACCTCATTTTTAAATATTGGTGTTGTTCTTTGTTATTACGCTGGCTTTTCAGTAATGCATTTGCCATAAGTAACATATTTTCTTCTTGTATCACTTTAGTAGTTTATGTAAAACAGGGAATCATCCTAACTTTTAAGTTTTTCCGAGCCATCTGCTTACCTGCTTCTGCATTATTTGTGAAAACAAATACAGATCCCCTAAGACCCAGTCCTGTGGCCAGATCTTCATACTTTTCTTGTCAAATCCGAAAGCTACAGAATGACATGGTGCAAAAATTTAAATCCATAGTAATTCACTTTTTTTTGGAAGCGTGAAATTCAATTTGCAAGTCTACTTTGGAGGAAATATCCATGCAAAATCCTATTAACAGACAGAATGATATCTGTGGTATGCATGCTTTCCATGATTTGAAAATATATTTCATATTTTTTCACTAAACAATGGTATAAAATAGATAATATGGAAAAATGATTTAATGTCTTTATGTATATATAAATATCTGGATGAAATAACTTTATTCTATTTAAGAACAGTGTCAGTCCAATAATATTGCATGAGGTCTAAATACGGGAAGTGCAGGGATTCAATCCGATGCCCATTAACCAGAGGTCTTTCTAGAATTAGGCCAGTGTTGCTATATTATATCAATGACTAAAGCTCACTGGCAGTCCGAGGACTATCTCCAAATGTAAGAAGAAATAAAATATAACATTTTCTCTGACTGGCTGAAATTTGATGCAAATATACTTGTGGAGTTTATGAATAATGAAGTTTAACTTAATCCACACAAATCCCTATTGTATACTAGCCATCCATAGTTGATCATTTCCCACCTCTAACTACATGAACCTCATTTGTAGTTCACTATACAATAGCTGTGTCTATCCTGAAGCAGAAACAGAGGTTTTCTTCTTCTCTGTTATGGAATATAATGGGAATGCCTATATACCATAAAGGAGAGACTGAGTAGAGAAGGGGAAGTGAATAGTAAGGGAGAAAGATGGGAATGGATAGAAGAGGGATGATGTGCAGCTCCTGAGGAGTAGAGGAGAAGGCTCTGTCAGACAGCGGATTAGCGAGTAGCCAAGCACTTTCCCCCATCACATGCTGATTTTGGTGGGAAGTTGGCTGTGGAGTAGGGGGGCAGTTGCCAGCACCAAAGCATTTTTCACTTGTATTCCCTTCAAGAAGCAAGAAAGTGGGTTCACTTTAGCAAAATAGCACCTCCTTGAAGTAGTATGCAATACTTTGTTATCCCCCTGAAACTTCATATCTGGCAGCTCTGCAAAATCTAGTGACTGTCTGCCATGTCTCAGTGAAGAAAGAGCACAGGCTGCAGCCATGAAAGCACAGCTGTACCAGATCCATCTTTAACAAACGTTAAATACCCAACTATATCTGTCCATATGAAGTATTATTTTCCAAGAGGTACAAATTGTTACAGAACTACCAATGAGATCTCATACTAACATAGATCACTGAGCTCTCACATGACAGAAAAGCACTGATAATTACTTTTCTTAGTTTATTTAGCAAATTTAATTTGGAATTGTATTATGTGGTTCATTATAGGTGTCAAGGCACAAATAATTCCATACACAGACAATGTATTATTTCCTCTGAAAGCATTAGGTATTTGCTATTTTCGTTGTTCCCATTCTTAGTCTTAAACAGTTCCACATAAAATGGATGTTTAATCTTCAGGCCCTTTGGATAAAGAACATCTATATACTTTGTTACAGCAATATACTTTGAAGAGCACAAAGCTCCCCATCTTTCTAAATCAATTGTTCACAGGCGTGAACTGCATTTCTGGTGATATGAAAATCTCTTTCTTTTTAGAAAGTCAAATTCCAATTCATATATGTAAGATCAGCCCGTAAATGGGCTGATATACCAATTTAACAGATGGTATCTGTTAAAAAACACCATTAAAAGCCCCTAACATTTCCTTTTTTGTTTTATTTTGATCACAAGTAATGCTAGAGCTCTTTAATCCACCAAATCTAGGATATGGGGGAAAACCAACAGAGGTGTTCCATAAACCCTAGGAAATTCTTTACCTGAGATTTTAGAAAAGTACTGGTATACAAGCTTTACAAGGGTTACACTGTTGGTGATACAGCAGCCCTGCTTTCCAGGAGGAAAGTAAAGTGTCCCGTCTGAGCTCCTCATAATATGTCTGATTTAACGATGACCTAATTATTTTTGTGCTATACACTTATTCATTGATAAAAGACAGACAGCTATTAGTTTATTTTTATTATTAGATCTTTCAAGCCATCTCTAACTTGTTGCTTTCTTCAGTCTTGCTTTTCTCTATCTTTTCCCCTCAACTAGTTAATTTTCAATTGCTCTCTCCAAATTTATATATTTCCTTCACCAAAACTGGATAACTCTCCTCCATAAATTCATTTTCATATAACTACAAAACCTACCTTTCAGAGGTTTTTAACAGCCCACTGGTAAAAACCTTCCAATAATTGTTTGATTGTGCTCTTAAGTTTCTAGAAACTTTTCTTTCCTTTGCTGTTTCAGGACTTTTCAAGCACATAACTAGAGAGAAGCTTGTTTTCCAATATGTTACACCACAGTTATCACTATAGAACATAATGGGCATGTCATTATCTCCTGTCCAGGCTCCTAGATTCATTTTTTAAGCAAAGGAAAATATATGAGTAAGAACAAAAGTATCTTATTTTCCCATACAGCTTATCTACAATAAAATAAACACATCAATTCAAACTACTGATTACTTGAGGCAAGAAAAAGAAAAAATGTTTGTAATAATTTGCTAAACTTAAACATCATCCTGGATGTAATGAATTTAAGTGCTTATTCACAAATCAGACATAACTTCCTACAGGTAGGTGAGATAAAGATTTTTAGTGCTAACATTAAAGTTGCTGGGCCCTAGGAACAGACTGCAGGACCCTAGCTGAGACACTCAATTCTCTGTGCGTGCCTGGGGAGAGATAAGCTCCTTAAACGGAAGCCAAATCAGGCAACACGCAGAGCAGAGAGCTGCCTAGAGTAAGCCATTAGGAAATTCTGAAAATAGCAAAGCATCCATTTATATCCACTGACGGTTCACAGCCCACAGCCTGAAGGTAGGAGACAGTGTCCTGTCTTACTCAGGAAAGAAATTAAAGACCTTGGGTTAATGCATTCAAAAAAAAAAATAGTAGACTTGTGTGAGAGTAACATCACGCAAAGAAAGAGTAGTATAATGAAAACCCTGCTGAGGGCTACTGCACAGGCACAAAATATACTTTAATGTAAATAAGTATTGGCAGAAAAAATATCTATGGAAACTCCATAGTGATTTTACTTGTTACGTATTGTAGCTCAGTGGAGATTTCACCAGGGATAGACAGAGCATGACAGGACACCTAAGAGAAAGTTGTACAGGTTTTTATAAAGTAATGGCAATTTTTTTGCTTCTCCAATGTAAAGTGACTACTCTCCTCTTCTTGGTATTATCTTTATGAGTAATCTATATTGCTATTCTTCTTGCACAGTGTTGCTCTCTTTTAAGCCTCTGTTGCTTTAAACCACCTCTACATATTTATTTTAAGAAAGAATGTCAAACAAGTATTTTAACAAAGTTTATAAAATCCTGGTGTGAATGGACCTTACTGTCCCCAAGGTAAGAGCTCCCACTTTTGCCAGTAACAACACCAAGAAAAGCTATGTTTCTTTAATTTACTTTGTCAAAGCATTTACAAAGAGCTTAAACCTACTGATGTTTTCATTGGTGTAGAATTTAGTATAGAAACCAGTAACATTGTTTCTTCATGTCCACTGGGCTTTGACATGAAACAGTTTTTGAATAAAAGAACCTTGTGAAGCTGAGACACTGCTGCATATTTGCCACCCATGTGGTATTTTTTTTACATCAAAACGATCGTGTGTAGCATATCCAGACATCTCCAAGTTCAGATGGCATTTAAATGCAGGGTATCCATCACAGGGATATAAGTGATGTGATACTTGACTCTATTGCTATAAAAAACTAAGTAACAAAATAACTAATTTTAAATGTTGTGATAATTTTCTTAATCAGCAAATGAGCATTCCTGTTGTCACTTTTTCACTGTTTAAATTTACTTAATTCTAGTATAACATCATAAGTGTTAAAACTCTCTACAACTCATAATGATTATGAGAATGTAGATTAGCACAGAGAAAATTTGTGTACAAAGTGTACGGGATATGTGTAAGTACATATCAAAAGTTATAGATGGATAAAGCATCACTGTGAATATCAGGCTGACTTACCAGTGCAATATAAATAATCTGTAAGTTTAAGGGCGTAAACAGTGAAGGATTGGGAGAGACTAATGCAAAAATAAAATGCAGAATGAGAAAAATTCAGGATGACAACATTATCTATGTACTGGAACGGTTTCTTTAATGCGGATTCCGTGATTGTATCATTCTGCTCACTATTATTTGTGAATACTGGGAAGTGGATAACATTTTCAGGATCCAAATTCAGGTCCAGCTCAAAATATTTAACTTGAATATTCTTCTTTTCAAAACCTTGATCAAAACTGAAGAAACTGACACTTCCAAATGCTAGTCCAGAAAATGTTGATACAAAGAATGAGATGTGTTTCTGATTTCAATTGGAAAATATTTATTCTTCCTGTGGGCAACCAAGATTTCCATTACAGTGAGCATGACCATGAGCGTTTACAAGATTATGATGAACTTACATAGCATCATTGACAATATCTCTAGATTAAAAAAAAAAAAAAGTTTTCCAAATGACCACAATTTTCACCATTAGCCAAAAATTCAAACTAAATACTCCACAATGCAGAAGCAAAGAATGGGGCCTGGAGGGTCCCTCCGTACAGTTTCTAACAAAGAGATGTGCACTGTCTCTGCCCACTCTCTGAGCTGAACAGCAGCTCCGTAGACCTGTCAATGTGGCATTGAGCCCAAGCTAATATATCCTGCCCTTGAGTAGGCTCAGTGTCATGCTTATTGCGACAGTACAGCTTCCAGCCACGATGGAGTGTGGGCAGAATGAGCTCATGTCTGCTCAGAAACCTGACAGAGCAAGCTTTCATCTGCCTGCAAAAAACATGCAGAAATTCTTAGTGACCCTTATTTAATCTAGTATATTTGTAGTTAGTCTCTGAAGTCTGCCCAGCCAACCAACGCCAGGGTTTCCCCCCCCCTTTTTATCATTAACAACTCTACTGGCAAGCATTTTTAGGGCCTGATTCTGAGAACACTTCCTGCACTAATGCACTATATTTTAAGGACAATATCAGAAAAGTGGTGTGGTATTTTCTGTGAGTTTGCTTCTTTCATGAGTCAAAAAGTCAAGTGTACCTGTGAGGCTTGGAGAGAATTTGGGGAAGGAATTATCTCAGATTTTTCCAGAACCATCTATTGCATCAGTCTTTAGGAGGTTGTTAGTTCTGTTGTTGTGTTTTGGGTATTTTCCTTACCAAATGGAAACATACCTGATATTGCTGTGTCTCTCTCTAAAGTAATTGTAATAAAAAGTGTTATTATTCATTCGTTAGTTCACAGCAGCAATAGAGATGAGTTACAGCACAAAGCAGAGGTATACACCATGTCTAAAGAGCTACTAATTTACAGAAACCTACGAACAGATAACAGCTTTGAACATCAGAGCATAGAAGCATTTTATCTGATGCAGCATACTTTTCATTGTTTGATTGATCTGTAGAGTTTAAACAAAATTTACTTATTACCATAGAAGGAGGAGGTACTCAGTAACGATGGAAGCCTAATTAGAAAAAGAATAAATGAGTGCCTGGTTCCATACAGAGTCTAGCCTCCAGTCTTCCGGTTTATCAGATACTAGAGGCTGATGTGCTTTCAATTTTAAATCAGTGCTGGAAAAGCTCAACACACTTGACCCAAGTGCACGTGCACCTTTTGTGTTCTACTTTCCTTTATTTAGCATTATAATTCAGTTGCACCGAAGTAAAACCTCTTTGTACCAATCTTAATGTCATTTGAACCAAAAAAGTCATTATTGCAAATCACGGCTCTTATAGGGTCATGACCTAGGTTTTTAGGGGGAAAAAAGCATGTAAGACATGCTGATCCCTGTTAGCCTGGTCAGTGTGGCACCAGTAAAGAACTTGGATCATAAATGGGTGACAGTCAGTGAACCTTTCACTCATATATGACTGTTTATCGGCCACAAATGACGCCAAGGGAGTTGAAATATGTTTTAACAGCCTGTTTATATTTTTCTACAGAGGTCTTAGTGCCACATAACTCATTTTGGCATTTTTTAAACTTAATTTTGCATTAAGAAAACCAAGCAAACAGTCAAGGCAATATTTATTTTTTAAATAACTCTAAACATTTCACAGAAATTCTCTGTGCATCAGTCACCTTTTCCTAGATACTTGCCCTTATAATGAAAGCCTAACCGCGGTGTGATAATGGAGATAAGAGCCAGAGGGTAAGTGTAGCATGTTGTACGACACAGTCACTACTAAGTAAAGGGATCAAGCCAGATCTGTTGCGTATTATTCAGAGTGGTGGTGGGACATACGTAAATATAAAACTTTTTTCGTTCTACATCCTGTTTTCAATATCATAAAACTTTAATAAAAAAAATATTGTCATATTTTTGGTGTGAATGATACTATATAAATAAGAAAAGCCTTTCCTTTTTTTTCCCCACCTTTTTATTCTCTTTCTCCTCCTCTCATTTTAATTTTTTTTATAGTGTTCTTAGGCCTTCATTCAGCAATGCACTTAGGCAAATTTTTTTTTATTTATTTTAAGCACATACTAAGTACTTTGCTGAGGCAGGGCCACCAGTGCTCTTGCTGAAGGTCAAGTTATTTGTTCCATTACCATTTCACAATCTTTAAGATGACATCAAAATGTAAATATCTATATCTATGTATTAGGGTCAGAAATTGAACATGACAATTATGTTGTCATTAATACTAACTTGTATTGTTTCTGTATTTGAAAATTGTTGCATTTCCTGTCATCTCCATGAAGTGATTTTTCTACATCCCTTACTGTTTACTGATGTCATTACAACCACAAGATTAAGCCCATTAATAAAATTGATAAATTGTGAACTGATTAATTTGTCAGGACTGAACAGGTTTAAACATAGGTAAGTGAATGGGTAAATCCTGGTGACCATTTTGCTTTGAAAATAATATACCCCAAAAACATCCCTGCATTTTCCTCTGGGATTCACCCAGCGGGAAGCACACATCTCTTGACGAGAATCTCATCATAAATCTTGAAAATCTCATGCAGAACCCCAAATATTTATTTTAATGTGTTATTCATTAAGTTATTTCTTTAAATCGTAGTCTTTTGGCAGCTGCAAACTCAATCCATTCCAGGCACATTATAGCAATGCTTTAGTATGATTTGAGGGTTATTAGGCCATTAGCACTGGAAAAAATTCAAAAACAGAATCTGAATATGCTCAGAGGAGCACAATTGTAAAAGAAGATTGCACTGCTAGCAGAGTATAAACAATCACAAAAAAATTGATGAAAAATTAATTGCAGTCTGTTTCCACGTCTATCAATAATGATTCATTTCCTTATATTCGAGTTCTTCACAAGGAGAAAAAAAAACAAACCCATGGACATTTTAAAGATACCTTACACTGTTTCAGTTAACTGTTGTGCCAGTGGATACATAGGGAAAAGGTTATTCAGTCTACATGTTACGTCCAAATCAGTGTTGAAATAATTTCTAAATGGTGATTACAGGTTACACCTCATTCAACATTCAATATGAGAAAAACAAAGTTCAATACTTGTATTTCAACTCAGGAATTCTATGAGCTAGTGTGTCTCTCATTTCATTTCTAGCCAACAGCCTTAGCCATTACACACAACTTCAAGCAATATAAGCCTGTGTGAAACAGGCATGATTCTTGAACAGAATGACAGCATTTTACTTTCACTGTGTAGAAGTGTAAATGTTTCGATAAAGTGAATCACAAGAGCAGTCACCTTATCAGAGGTACTTCAGCCTCAGCGACATTTTTGGAAGAGATTAATTCAATGACACTGTCCCATTTTGTTGTATGAAAAATCTTTAGCATCTAAAGACATCATCTCACTGCCAGTTCTTGGTTTTGCTCTTATTTTTCTGCTCCTCCCTCATGTGGTTCTTATGACTTGCTCTCATAGTAAACTGAATAAGTTTTGGTGTTATATACTAATCTTGATCTGTTTTTCCTGAGAGCAGGCCTGCTTAAAGGTTAGTTATTTCATTGCTTGATTTGTGACCTGAGTTGTTATCATGAACACAGAATTTTAGAGAAACAGTCTAATATTGAAGAAGGGGCCAATATAAAATAAAATACCACATAATTTCTGAATTAAGTGCTCCGCTCTGAAAGATAGTCCAGATCTTTGGGATAGTGACTTAATTCAGGTAAACTGCAGTTTTCTGCTAACTTGTACCAACATTTAATTGAACCTCCACAATTAAGAAAACAATAAGGGTCCAGTATCCAAATTAAAAAAAAAAACAAAAAAAAAAAACCAAACCAAACCAAAACCAAAACCAACAACCATCTGTCTCCACTTTAAAAAGTTACTTGTATTGTTCATTAATTTTTAAAAAATAAAATAAAGCACCAATATAATCTATGGAACCTCAGGAATTACACATGTACAAAAATAATCCTGTTTAGTGACAGTGACTTGCTAAAGAGAAAAAGTTTACATATGAATCAACTTCTGAATTTTTTTCTAATAAGACTAGTAGTTTGTTATTCCAGTGAATCTGAAAGTAGTGAGAATATGTAATTGCTGAAAACACATATTTTTTCTGAAAATGTTAGGATTTTAGGACTTTCAAAGTCTATTTTGTAAAAGAATATTTATTAATTAATAACAAGCATCCTTAAATGGTTTTACTGATGTCATAGCTTCGGACAAACACTGGGGAAAAAAGAAGATACAATTATTTAGATATTCTTTTGCATCTCTGTGAATGGAAAAGAAGTGTCACATTTAAATGCCATTTTCACATTCTAATTGCAAAGAATAATTGCAAAAAAAATTCACTTCACAAATTACATTGTTTGCCAATTAACAAAGTTTTAATTAGCATAATTGAACAGTAGAGATGGACTTGTGGTACTTAATGTTCTTACAGCACAACTATATCTAATTTCAGCCATAATTCCAGCATGCTCTTTACAAAGAAAAGAAAAAACAAAAAAAATCCCCACAAAAAAAACCCAACCAAAACCCTAATACCCCCTCTATAGCACTTTGATTATATATTGTTTAAACATATTAATTTCCAAGCACCAACATAACTCACGAAGATTTATATAATTTTTTTAACACGGGTCTATCTATGATATTTGTAACTTGTACAGTTACTTATGATTAATTACTTTCAATTAAGTAAACTGTGTGATAAATATTTTACTGTGGCCTGTAGATGATATTTTTCAGTGACATTGTGGTGTAACACAAAGCTAGTATCTCTACAGTAGTCATCAGAGCAAAAGTTAGCACTAACAGCATGCTGATACATGAAGTTTCCCATTTCTATTTTATCTAAAACAGTTAATTAGGATAATGTACAACCTATATGGATGACAGTGGGTAATTAATGTCACCCTCAGTACGACTAAAGCACAGAATTATGAAATCCACTGTTACAATAAATCTGTATGGATTTCAACAAACTACATTTATGAGCCTTTTGAAACTTCAGGCATATTTTGGAAGAATTATTAAGTTTATAATTTACTGGAGTTGTCTGGGTGTCTTTTACTAAGTTTTTGAACAAGTCAAATCAATTTCCAGATAAATAAAATTTCAAACCAATGTTCACTGCACTTTTCCACTAGCTTCAATGGCTGTAAAACAGATCCTAAAATAAAAGTACACAAGCATCACAAGGTTCAGCAATTCAGTAAAGATAAGCAGCAGAAGGTCTGATTTACTTACACAAGCCTTAGAAACTTCTAAAATATAAGTTTCTCTGGAGGGTCCCTGCATTTCTGTGCTGAAAAAACCTTTGAGAATTGATTTTGCCATTTCTGCTGTTGACTTCAGGCAGACTTAGGAAGCGTAGTTGAGTAGAGAGACAAATATTTTTTATATTTTAAGTTAACCAAATTTCTCTAACATTGGGTTTGCCTGTGTTCTGGGCAAATGTTCAGATAGGTTTAAATTTGAATTTTATTTTTTAAGAAGTTCATCCATCTTTAATGCTATCAAAACAATTTGCATTATCGTTTTAGTATATGTTTAGTGTTTATATGTCTGTCTAAAACATTGATCATCTCTAGTTATTTCAAGTTTGAAATTAATACAGTCCCTATACTTTCTAAATTAAATTATTGTGTATTATACAGCCATGAATCAGGACAAATGTGGTGGTTTCTGTAGCAATAGGAAATCCTTGCATTTATGTAGCTGGTGGAAGAGTGAGATTTATTGTTTTTCTGTAGCAATATTTTAACTTTATGTTAATAATAAAAAAACCCAATAAATCTAATAACCTAAAAGTTTAGTTTCAGATTTCCATGAGAGAAAAAATGGTGGGTGATATTCTATAATAAGTGTTGTGTTGAAAAATATTTTTAACAGAAAATGGTATTATCAGATTAATGTATCTCTTCTGTGCCGTATTTGGTGAGAGATTAGAGTAGAGGGAATTATTTCTGTTCAACACATCATTGTGATAGTAGCCTTTAAATATTTTTCTGTCCCCATTAGCAGTAAAAACCAGTGTTGCCGTATGTTTCCTCTCCATCACCACTATGTTACTGACATCAACTGCAAACCTAGCAGCTCATGCTGCCACAGTGACTGTTTTCTGTGGCTTCTGCAGCATGTATTTCAAGTAGTAGAAGCATATGTTTGCTTGTTCAGTGTCCAGAATAAACAGATTTTTAAATGTTTTTGTAAACTGTGACAAAGCACCATTTGTCTGCATGCAGCAGTATGACAGGCCATTTGCCTTATAGTAGGAAAAATTTCTCTGACAGTAAATCTGGATGTCTTTTAATTATCCCTGCTCAGTATAGTTGTTCCAAATAAGTACAGATTTTTAGTCAATTATTAGTGAAATTTAATATAGAAAAAGCAATTTTATTGTATTATTTGTATAAATGCCCATTCAGTACAACGGCAAGGTTCACTAGACTATTGTATAATTTGCTGTAACATGTAGTGTCTTTCTTATTCATGGCTAGGTTATGTTTGCTTGTTCACTATCCAGAATAAACATACTTTTCTCCTTTGACCTGTCAGGTGTGCCTGGCTCAAACACAAGCTAAAATTAGAATGAGCTCTTCAGAGAGAAAACAAGATTTTCTGTTTGAGTGCAGTCCCAGGGAAGGATCTCTTTACCGTGCAGTGTTTCCTCTCCCATAGACAGGCTGTACTGAAACAATTAGAATGGAAAACTGATCATTTCCATTTATGATTAGCTTTTTATCTTTTAAATTGGAAGGTATGTATTCTTACTTTGGATATATTAAATTAATATTTTGTTGGCTGGCAAATTTTACTTGCCTCAACAGAAGAATGGGCAAGGAGTTGCATTAATGTCAAACTTCATAATTACAGCAGTGAGTCATTGCTACAGAGCAGCAAAGGAGAAATAGAGGTCATCTAGTCTTACACTTTTCTTAAGGAATTGCGGGAGGAAATTATATTCATATGCTGGCAGTAAAATATTAAGAACTAAATTAGAAATCTGTTCAAGTTGTCCGAGCTACTTACTGCATTATTCAGGTTTTTGACAGTTTGCAGAACCATCATGCCTACTGTTCACAGAGTTACAAACTCTATTAGGAGTACAATGCAGTTAGATAAAGAATTAATGAATTTAACACATACAGTGTTTCTCAAATTTGACATAAAGTTAGGAGTGGTAAAACATCAGCATTGTTATGTTTTTACAGTTAATATTGCTGGTTTTATACAGTCAGACACACGCTGTGATATTCCCTTTTTCCTTCTCTTTGCTACTTTTACATTAGTCCTTCAAGGACAAGCAGCAATAAATGTGGTAAATTGTTCTTGCAACTCAGATGAATGGGTTTGCAACAGCTCAAAATTTTGTGAGAGTAGTTGTGACTAAAAAAGTTTTTGTCATCTTCCACCCATTTAGTTTCTTCAATTTCTCCAAAGCGTTTTTCTTTCTTTGTGGGTGGCTTTTATTTTATTTCTAATGATCATTTGCCTCATCTGCTATAACTTCTTGTTAGTTAAAAAAACTTGATCTGTGATGAAATATTGGGGTTTGTGTTACTTTTGTAACATTTCATATGGAGAGTATGTACTACCCTAGTGCATCCCTGAAAAAAGTTTGTTATATTTAAAAAGAAGTTTTATTTCCTAGCATAGGAAAAGGACGTAGATGGGTGCCCATGCAGTCTAGCTGTTATCTGAACAACAGCACCGACCGTGATGCCTTCTACTCTGTAACCCAGAACATCTTCTTGATCACCTCATGCTCTGTCTCCAACAAGGAGTTGGTCTTTCCACAAAATTAACAAATTAGCACACACAGGGGAGGTTTCTCTTTGTTCTTGAGTGGGAGGATTAAGTGATAAAAAAGTTGAATAACAGGCTTAGGCTTCCAGATAGTTACCACATTATATTTAGTTCCATGTTAAACAGGATTTTGGCAAACATTTTAGCTTCAACCTCAGCGACAGCAGTTTTTCTTTAGAGTGATCATTTAGATTTTGTCTCCTGTTCACAACACGTTATCTATCAGTAAATGTTTGGAAGATGTTTGTGTTACAGAGGTGCCTTTGCTATTCAGGGACAACTGTTTCTAATGGGAGGCTTCATGCAATTTTCTAAAATGTGCAGGAAAAGGCACACTGGGAAACTTTACAAGGAGACAATAACATTTTATATTACTTCTGTAGCCATTACATTTTATTCATTGAAAAACAAATTATTTGTGGTCCCCAAATAATTAATCAAAGAATTTGGAAAAAAAAAAAATCTGAACTTAAAATAGAATTGTCTGGTTTTGAGAGTGTTTGGGCTTTTTTTTTTTTTTTTTTTGAGGGTTATTTTTTACTTAATATTATAACAATTAATGTATAGAATTGAAAGAGTAACCCGAGAATAATGTCTTACTGGATCCTCTTAAATGCTTGCAGGCCAGTGGGCTTTGGTTCACAAAGGGGCTTAATTGCCTAAATATTATTATAAATTGAATTCAATTAACTAACACAGCAATTCTAAAAAATATAAGCATCTAAGTACTGAAAGGCTGCAATAAGTCATATGGGTTTTAAAAACAAAGATACTAGATGTAAGTGGTGACCAGTGGGTTAGAAGAAAGACTGAGATGTAGGTGCTCTCCACTCCTATTGAACTTAGGGAAAAATGGAAACCCAATGAGGAGAGGGCTCAAAATAGGAAATTCTGGGTAGAGGATTCTCATTCTTGTTCATCAATTTTATTCAATGACTCTTACCATCAAAATTAACAATCCTTCCCTTGAGGAGGGATCAGAATTTGGGATTCCTTTCTGCCAGCCATGTGGAATAAGCAGGCAGCAGAGAGAAACATTTTAGCCTGCAGAAATAGACAAAAGGGAAGTGGGCATTTGAAGGCATCCCTCTACAGTATTTCCCAAAGTCAAACTTTGATGTGCCCTTTTCCATTCATCATGCTGAATCTCTTAAATCCTACTTCTAGACTCCTGTTTCTCTCTATTTAATGGTTAAGAATCTTGGGCCATTACTCATGTTTATGAATTCCAGTCATAGAGATTTGTGCTCCAAGTTTTAGGACTGTGGTAATGATGAAGTTTGTTCTTAACTCATTAAATTACTTAAGACAATGCACATTGAAGCACTTGAGTTGGTACTCTACATCTCTTAATGGTGATTGTTAATGTTTGCAGTAAGGTATTATGTTTTGGGGGTGACTTAATCACTTCAGAAGGAAAAAATTCTGGTGTAATTTTGAATAGCTTTTCAGGCTGTCCTGCAGTTGTTTATATAATATTTTTAGAACTATTAATTTAACACAATATACCTTTGGTTTCAAAGGACTGCAGATAGTCACGTTATGTCACACAGTGGAAATGGTGAAAAGCAAAGCATGTTTAAGAGAGTTCTTCCTCACCATCTGTATGTATAGATCCTAAGTGGCCATTACTATAATATCACATGGAAAAAATGCAGAGGGAATTTCTAACACTCATGCTAGATAAAAGGTTACAGTTGCAATTTTTTGCTATTTTAATTCCACTGTATACAGATAAAATAGACTTCTTCTCCTTGCATATTTGACTATGAATTTGCGTTTCCCATCTAATTTGTAAATCTGAGCAGTGTTTCCACTGCTTTCCTTGATCTTCAGAATTTCTCTGCTGTGAGCAAGTGAGGAGATGTACTCCTGAAACTGCTCTTTGACTTTTGACTGGAATTAGTTGCTTTTCATTTCTAGCTTCCTTTCCTTTGTCTCTTTTAAAAACAACCAGGACAAACTCTACCCTGAATTGCCATCTTTTCTAAGGGAGTGAAATTTTGTCCTGGTAGTTATTCAGAGTTCTAGTATTATGAAGACTTGCTATCTCAAGGCACGTTTGTTTGAACCCACATGACTTGTAAATAATCCTAATGCCCTACCCCTTTGGGGAAAACATTGCACACCAAGTATTATTCACTTCTTTATGTTTTCCCTACATTATATGGGTTTTTTTTATTGGACTAAGTAGGATTTATAATGTTGATTGTTAGTGAAAAGATCTGACTAGCATTGTCTGTTTCATTTAAGTAAACAGCATTTGCTTCTTATACTGACTTTATGAGACTTCTGTGAGCTTTGGTGTTGCTGATGTAGTGAGGATGTGTGGCCTTCTAAAATCAGATTGCAGGTATCAGGTGATAAAGTAATTTTTCTATCAACACAGCCTCAGGGAAGTTTATTTTGTTCTGTAAAAATTTAGGCACAGCTTGCAAAACAAGGCAAAAGTCCAATGAATGAAGATGGGATCAATTCCATCCTTTTGTTTGTATGGAACATGAGCAAAGACAGATCTTAGAGTAATCTTGTCTAAAACAAGCATCCTTTGATAGAGTAACATGGTAATTATAGGCTAATTGCCACTGTGATTAGACAAAAGCATAATGAAATGTTCTTCCTGTATTTTTGTTCCTAGGCTGTTCCTTGTTAAATTTCTAAGAATCTTCGTGATCTTTTACTGAGGCTCATTTTTCATTTTTGTGCTATACAAATATATTTGACTATCAATGGTATTAATATTTAATCCAAGAATTTTAATATGTTTATGTGTGTGTACTTATCTGTATATAAAATTTAAAGATTAAATTGAGAGGTATTTAATCATCAGGATCAAATAAGGTGACATGCAACATTAAACTGAAATGAAGGTAGGCAATATTACTACTTTGGAAGGACAGCCCTGAAAGCTGTCTTTTTTTTGATAAATTTTGGTTTTAACATGTTCATGCTTAGCATTTATTGTCTCCATTTTTTAAGATGGAGAAAGGATACAGAGGAAGAATTTCACTGAAAATTAGGTGAAGTTTAAGTCAGTGAAAGTGTGAATCTCACATTCTCTAGAGTCCTGACTGCTGGTTCTGTGCCTTCAGATCTTGAGAGGGCTTGGTTACTTGACTGGGATATTGAGAAGAGTGTTTTCTGTAATGAGTTTTCATGACAAGTTTAATTAGATTGGCTTTGTGTGGGTTTAATATCCACCCACAGATGCATTCAAGACAAAAAAAATCAAAACAAACAAGCAGTTATGCTCTTGATTAAGGAAAGCTGCTAAATGTGCCCCTTCTCTCTCATAAGCAGAGCTCCAAAGCCAAAGTTCTGTGTGAGAACTGGGTTATATTTAAATCTTGGTCTAGGGGACAGTCTATCCTTCTCATCTCAAAAAAAATGTCAATGACTTAACTATTACTGTGTAGGCTAGAATGGGTTAAGGATGCTCTCTACTCCTGCTATTAACACTGTGACCACTTTGAAGCGATGTATTTATCTTCCATCTAAACAAATGTAGGAATGACATTCTGGTAAAGGCATTTACTTTTTTATTTGTCCAAAGTCATTGGATAAAAATACAACAATCTAAGAGGCAGTGACATCAACCAGTGACTCCTAACTGCTCTCCTTGTTCTCTGTGTTTGTGTGAAAATTTGGGAAGGCATTTTCTAGGATAGCACTCCCAGGTGTAAATCCCAGAGAGAAAAAGGTATCTCTCCTGCTTTACACACTTAAATCTGGCATCTGCTACCATGACTCCTTATGCATTTTGTAGTCAATATTTAAAGTTATAATTGCCTCTCTTCAATAACCCTAAAAGAAACAGAACTGATGTTTCTCACCTTCTCTCAGTGGAGAAGTCTATCCCACTAGATACCAAGTCACGTTCTTGGTTAGCCCTGTGGCTCATGTATTCCTGTCTGTAGGCTTTCCGTGAGACAGGTGAGGGATGCTCTTTCCCCCATCTCATGCTCCAGTTGCTAGGGCTTGCTCCTGGGGTGTAAGGATTATGGCCTCATATATTCCCAGCAGACACTGAGATCCTGTCTCCTCCTTGTTGTATAGAAAGCTGTTATGGCAAAGGATACCTTCCTATTCCAGCAACATTATATGAAAACAACCCAAGAACATATCCTGGTGAGCTGTCTGATGTAGGTAGCTATGTACAGGAAGTAGTTTCTCCTGTGAGCATCCTTCTTCTAGTGCTGTCTGTCTCACAGAGATGCTTAAGCAAAGGCAAAGGAAACCATCGTGTGTAACTTCCNTTCTGCATGTCCCTGCAATTGTGGAATCAGGTCAGATGTCCCCAGGTCCCCAGTGTTTCCTTGCTGGGACAGAGCTTCTTCATTCAGTATCCCTGCAGCTGTCACACTTGGCTGTGGACATTACAGCACTGAGCACCACAAATCCTCTTTTACTTGCTGGAGCTGGGCTCAGGTTTCTAACTCATGGTTGTGGTTTCAACTAGTTGAAAAGGCTCCTTAAGAAAAGGGATATTTAGCATTGCAAATCATGAAGACTTTTGTGGCTTGAACTCTTAAGTTATTCTCCATTCATCACTCAGAAACAGCTTTGGCAGAACTAGTTTGCTGGCTTGTGCTGTAACTAGTGAAATTAAAAATTCTGAAACTGATTAAATCCTCTTTCAAACCCAGGGATTAATAACGTGGCTGCTGTTAACTGGGATTGCTGTTTCTGTGCCACAGTAAAGAGACCAGCTACTCAAATACTCAATTATTCTGTCAATGTGTTCCAGATATCTGGACAACTCTCCTCATTATCTTTTCTGCTTCTGACTCCCTCCACTTTATTGCATTTTCTGGTGCAGATTCCTTGTGCTCAGTTCTGCTCTGGGGCAGGGACAATGTGCTACCACAGATACATTGAAAAGCCCTGAATGTCCCCATTTTACACCTGAAAAAACAAAGAGATTGAGCCAAAACATTTGTGAATTTTCCAAGAGCACTTCATACAAGGCACACCTGATGTGGGAAGGTATCTGCGTTGTTTTTTTTTAATGACACTGTTTTTTCTTGCCGTTTCAGGCTTTATTTAAAAGGTCATAGTGGCACAGCTGGAAAACAGAGCAGCCTGATCTTACATGGTGCTGAATTCAGTACAAAGGATGCTGACAATGACAACTGCATGTGTAAATGTGCTCTCATGTTGACTGGAGGTGAGTACAGCTCTTAAAGTATGTGGTACATTGATAAGAATCTACTCTGTTTTCATTAAGCAACCATGGATGAAGTTGCATTCATGGACTTGTAAGTACTGTGTGAAAATTCCTTTTATTATCATTACTCCTACTCTTTTCTGTATATATATTGTGGTGGTGCCAATACCTCAAGGTTCCTAACAGCAGGGAAGGGATTATTCGGAGATGCAGTCAGTATACTTCTTCACTGAAGCTGTTGCAACAACGTCAAGGGGGAAAGCCTAAATTAGTGTTTTTGTTGAGACAAGAAAGGCAAAATAATACAGAAGAAGGTAGAGATGAAGAAATGGGAAAGGACTTTCTGAGAACTAGGAGAATCAGACAGAAAGAGAAAAGAGAAAATACAAGGAAATAGATAACAGAAGGCAAAGTTTAAAAACAGTCAGAATCTGGACTTGCAAAATATTACCTATTTCACTTAAGGGTGTGATTTTTTACAAAAATAATTATAATGATTCAGCTTTCTGTCCTATACAAGCATAATATGTATACATATATATATTCATATAGACATAGTCGATGTAAAGGCCAATTCACTCACCTGTGAAAGACTAGATTTGCAACCCCATGTTTAAATTGTGGCACCTAGCTGTTCTGGGAGATTTAAAGCAGTGAGCTGAGTTGAACTGCAGAAGGAAAGAAAGAAGAGTCTAGGTAGGGGAGAGCACAGAGTAGTTGTACTGGGACCATTTAAAGCACCAAGTCAGTCTGACTGCCAGCAAGTAAATGACTGAACTTGTTCCCTCCAATATAGAGGAGAAGGAATATCTGAGATGATCTCCCCATACAGATACCTAAAGTTGTGGATAAGAGTGAGAACTTTCTCTGACAAAAGATGCTTATTTGTGGTCCCTATATTGCTAAGCTCATTTTAATCTCTAGGACACCACATGAGAGCAGAAAACTTAAATTGGGATTCTTTTATTGACTATTATTGATTATTTATGATCAAAAAAAGGCTCTTATCTTCACATATGATCTGCTTCAGAGACTCTCCCTCAGTGGTTTCTAACTGTCCTGGAAAAAACTTACAGCAGAGAAATTACTCAGTATTTTGGATCAGATTGTTAAGCTGCTGTTATTTGTGGTTACCGGCACTCTGACTGAATGCAGCTCAGGCTACAGTCAGGAATATATGAGCCTCTAAAGCTGTCATCTGCTAACAGAAGACGGGTTCCCATCACTGGGAATTTATATCAAATACACAACCTATCTTCTCATTCTCTTTTGCCAATTGGAAATTATGCACTTGGGAAAGTTTTTAAGGTTTTTCAAAATGTTCTAACTTCCTCTAGTGATATCTCATTAAAAGTCAGCATGGGAAACTTCTTCCAGTAATCAGACGCTACCATGCTATAAAAAGAGAAACTAGCCAGGTAGATCTGGAGACAGATAATGGATGAAAAGTAAATAGTTTATTTTAATTAAAACTGTTGACCTTTCCCTTTAAAGACCATGCCAAATTAAAGTGTCTTGCTTCCAGGGCAGGCCAGGGTCTAGTGAGATCCTTCTAAACGTGAGTAGTGTCTGTGCTGAAGTGCAGACTCATTCATGTATCCAAGCTGCCTGGAAATACCTCTGCTCCCAGACAGCTAATTCTGGGAGCTGAGGGTTTTGTTTATTTTCCTGCCCTGACTTCTATGGCAGGTCAATGCCCCGCTAAGGTCAGCCTGCTGTTGAACAACCATTCCACAAGGTTCACATATATTTTGCTGCAGCAGTCCTGTAAATCAGCAGGAAAACCACATATTGGAATATACTGCTAGCAAATGAAAGGAATAAGGAAGAAGAGGGGAAATTACCAGGCTGGAGAAAACACAAGTAGAACAAATCACTGCAGAGTAAAAGGAGATGCGGTTAGCCTTTGGAGACAGATGAGTCTAGTCTTTTGGACTGGACTCTGAGTACTAGTCTTTTGGAAAAAGGCTGTATGGCACTGAGTAATTTGTAGTTCTTCAAAAACAGAAAGACTTTAACCATGCTAGAGTTCTCATCAAATATTCTGCTATGATTTGCTCCTTGGAAATGTCTTCCTGTCTTTCTCATTCTTTGAGAAATATCAAAAAATTGAATTACCAGAGCATTTTTTTAGTGAGTAGATTTCAGTTTTGTACCGCAGACAAAGGCTAATTAAAAAAAGTAGCAATGATAACAGGTTTTGGAAATTTTTTTTTTTTTTTTCTCCTCCCAAAAGATACCAGAGTCTGTTAGTTTTGGCAACATCACAGAGAGCTCTTTAATGATGAATGATATGAAATCTACAGGCAGGTTCCCAGCTATCTTGACAGTTTGGGTGAGCCTGTTATCTCTATGAGGTGAACTGAATATATTTATGTCAGGAATAAAGGCTGAGATAAGCTGAAGCTCAAGACTCTGATATGGTTATAGTCAAGGCTGAAAATAAAAATGTAAGGAAAAGACATTTCTCTCTGTGATCTTAGTAGTTGTCAGTTTTATTTGGTCTGTGTCAAAACTATTATTCTTACTCCTCCTTTCTCTCCTCCCCCTTCCCCAGAATAAGAAATTAAATACTGGGAGAATGATGCAGTAGCATCAGCAGAGTTTTGTGTGTGTGTGTGTTTCTTGTGCTTTTAAGAGCCATGCTATGCTACTTGACTGTATCTTTACATTGATTTTAGGGAATGGCTTCAAAAGTACATGAATGAGCTAGGTTCTTAGGCCCTGTGAACTTTACATGGTAATTAAATGTTTTGACTGCTTTTTCTTTTTCTTTTAACTGCCTTGGAAAATTTAAACGAAACATATTTGGTTTACTCTAAAGAGAGGCAAAGCATATTTATTCAAATAATTTCTTCATGTAAACTTTTCATTGGTCAAAGAGGTAAAAAGAAATTATATCATGAAAATTCATGTTAAGAACTGGTAAAATATTCCAGGCCACTAAAATGAACAACAGGTTATATCCCCGTATAGTTTCAAGCATTACTCTGAAGAATACCCCAGTGAGCTACATACACAGCTTTTTGCAAGAAACGGTGCTTAAATTATAACAGTCACATGCATGATATCCAAGGAACTTCAGACAGATTTCCAATAGGCGAGCACTTAACATGTCTGGATCAGATTCATGGGCACAAGACCAAGTTAGAGCATCCCACCAGGATACCACCTGTCAGCTGAGCCCCAGGATTTGTTTGTGCAATTGTTTTCAGTCAGTGGAAAGTGACTTCTGGTAACTTGGCTCATAGTGAAAGAGTCTTAAAGTGACTTGCTTTGTCTTGCATTGGCTGCAGTCTGAGATGTTCACACAGGCATTTACCTTGTTTCAAGTAACAAGCTAAACTTCTGGTACCTGAAATAGATTGGCAAAATGATGGGGTGACTTTCTAGATGTTTTGCTAGTATTGAAATACCATATAATTTTTGAAATAACTTTTTTTTTTTAATTTTACTGGAAGTAGAGATCCATCCAGCCGCAATCTCCTCTGGCTTTGACAGCCCTCAGCAGCAGATGCCTCAGTACAGGCATAAGAACAATGCAAGTAAATGATACTTCCCCTGAGTATTTTCCCAGTATCTTTTACATCTCAGGGGCTTCCCTGAGGCAGAGGCAATTCCTATGTATTTAATAATGCTCAATGGATTTCTCATCTATTATATGAGACACTGCTCAATTGCAATCCCAAACAGTGGTGCACTTTTTGTCTGTTGTTTCACTGCTTTTTTTCCTCCAAGTGGTGAAATTTATGAATCTCTGGCAAGAATTTTATGGCGGATTCTTGCCATGACTTGGAGGGAAGTTCTCAACTGAATACAGAAATCTGTCCATCCATTATCCAACCAGAAAAAGCCACAGTTTCTTTTATATTTTTTTTTAAACAAAAGCTTCAAAAGCAGCAACCTCAGCACACTGTAGAGTATCCAACATGAACCCCTGGATATACATCTACTTGCATAGGAAAGCATCAGTTTTGCTTTTTATGCATATTGTTGCTTTCATAAATAAGTTATAACTAAAACACCATTAAGGAAGTATTATTTATATTGCTTAACATTTTAACAGGAAAATATAACCCCCACGCAGATAAAAATTGATTGGAATATTTTTTCATTTATGATCTGTATATTGTTGGAAATATTTCAATAGACATATGACTACTCAGTACTTTTAACAAAATCATTATTATATTACTATGTTTATCAAGGTTAAGTATGGACGATGGTGATAAAGTATTAGGAGAACACCAAGAAGTGACAAGTGACTAACTTAAAAATTATTCTAATGATACATTTAGGAGATAAGCACATGGTCACCAGTGTAAAAGTTTCATGTTAGTTTTACCTCATAAAAAAGTCCTTATAAAAAGGACTCTGTTATCCAGTTGATATTAAAAGCTAATGCCTTTTCATCTTATATCCAGACAGCTAAATTCTGATTTAATCTTCAGAATGTCAAGTACCTATTACTAAGTGATAGTCTGATCAGTCCAATACTGTAATTAATAATAGAACATAGGCCTGGAAATTTCCTGCAGAGGTCATTTAGTCCCTTTCAAAGACAGACTCTTCTCTACCTATTTATTTCTGTCTTTCTGTTTATCTTCAAGGTTTGTAGAGAAAGACAGTAATTCTTATAATATAATCTGTTTGCTTGTTGACTAAAGTAATTGTACAATAATTTAAATACTATCACAGAATCACAGGACTGTAGGGCTTGGAAGGGACCTCGGGAGGTCATCTAGTCCAACCTCCCTAGCAAAGCAGGTTCATCTAGAGCAGGTTGGGCAGAAATGCATCCAGGCAGGTTTTGAATATCTCCAGAGGAGACTCCACAAGCTCTCTGGGCAGCCTGTTCCAGTGCTCTGGCACCCTTAAAGTAAAGAAGTTTTTCCTCATCCATGTTGTCCTATCCTCTATCACTGGAAAGAATAGGGCATTCCTTTGCATTCCTTTGAAAAGCTGTTTTTTCAGCAGCTTTTCTATGAGTTTGAGATTGTTGGCCCTCTGACTTTTGAATTCTGGATTAAACAATTATAAATTGTTCCTCTTACATTTATTCTTTTGGACTCTGTGCAGTGGATCCACATATAGCTTGAGGTATCATCCAAAACTGCACTCGGTCTACTAGCTGAGAAGTTACCAATACGAAGTCAATCACAGCCTAAGTATTATCATTTAACTTCTTTAGAGTTCAGAATGAAAGAAATATTGAAATTTTTCATAAAATAAATTGTTATGTCTTTTCAACAATAAAGACTATTTCAATATTTTTGCATTAGAAATTGTTCTTACTGGCTTTGTGGCTTTAGTATACTAAATTTTATGTATAAACCTAAAGGGCTAGAAATAAATACTGGCTTTTCATAGGATCCATTTATCCCATAAACTCATACAAATGTACTGTTCAAACATACTTTGGATCTTAATGAATGGATTGTATTGATCTTACTGCATGTGGAGACAGTCAGCATATCCAGAGGGAGACCAGTGACAGAGGTGTGAAGAAAGGGTCTGCCATCAAATATACTGGGTTTAGACACCTATTCTTTTAGCAGGTAAAAGGCAGCTAAGAAACTCTCATCAAACCTGAGTGATTATTAGCAAATTCCCAATGCATGCTGATTTACAGTTCACTCATGAGTTGATGAGCACTAGCCTACTAACAAAGAATTTTACACACATACATGCTTAATTTCAACTTATACAAGCCAAAGAAGAAAAGCTGTTAGCTTTCGCATACAAAAGCATTTTTTATGTTGCTTTTGACAAAGAAGGTTCTATCATATAAAAATTATGTTTATGATTTCAGAAAACCATAATAAAAGATGGCCATAGTATTTTTTCTTGTAATATCATTACTCATTTGAGTAATGCTCTTTTTTTTTTGAGGTGGCTGAAGTAGACTGAAGAATTCAAAATAAATTTATTTAATGGAAAGAAATTAAATAACCTGTTAATGTCATTTATGTCAATAATTAATTACATGAAATTTAACAATTTTCCAGTGGTAATAGAAACACTAATTAAAGACCAACGCATAACAGCCCACAAAAAAACATAAGCATGCTTTATCTGCTCCAGAAGAGCAGCTGCCTACAGGGGAGATTCATGTTTATTTGTATAGCTGAACTTCCAAACAACTTATCAATTATATAAATTATTTCTTGTTTAGACAATATATTTTATGACCTAAGGACTTTTATTGCAAACATAGATCATAGTGCTGCTTGCACTATGGAAATTATAAGAGGTGGGCTAACCTCGAAAGACTGAAATGACCCTCTGTTCAAATAAACAATTAGTGACTTTGTGATCACAACAACTTGAAGAAACAACTTGAAGAAACTGTCTGTGTTTCTGAATAAAAACTCTTAATCTTGTCATGCAAGCCTCCTCTCCACCACTTCATTAGTCACTTTTAAATCTTCAATTATTATTTCTCATAATATTCAAATATCCCATGGAAATCTTTGCCAAAAGTATCTCTTTTAACAGTATATCTCTTAAAATCTTACTGCTATTCAGAGAAGACTTATTTGGGAAAGCCATTACCTTGTAGTGAAAGATAAACAAGATTCTATCATTCTGTGATTGATTCTGTGATTCTGTGAGTTATCCAACATCTAACTACTGGGAGTTTTCCTTGAGTCAGACTGTCTCACAGCTATGGAGCTGCTTTATTTTGTGCTTTCTGTGAAGGTAGTGCTGCAGATATCTGTTTCAGAAACTTCTGTTTTACTTTCCCCCACTTCCTTCCATCCACCAAGAAAAAAAACTGCTTCTATTCCTCTTTCCCCCAATATACAAGGCATCTGAAAAAAACATTTCCTTTACATCCATTCAATGCTGTGGATTTTGGTTTGAAGATATATGGTAGGAAGTCTTGTGGTAATGTGAGGCCCCACAGGGAATGAAATAACCTTATGGAGAATGAAAAACCAACCAAACAAAAATAAAAAACCACTTAAAAAAAGAAAGACATTTTAATGTACTATTGGAACAGGTCGCCCAGGGAAGTTGTGGATGCTCTGTCCCTGGGAGTGTAGGCTGGATGGGGCTTTGAGCAACCTGGTCTAGTGGGAGGTGTCACTGCCCATGGCAGGGGGGTTGGAAATTGGTGATCTTTAAGGTCGTTTCCAACTCTAACCACTCTATGATTCTATGATTCTATTAGGAAACATCTTTAAAAATATTCATACAATCTCACTAACAAGAAAAGTATAATAGAAAAGAAATGCTCATTAAAACATATTTTGAAAGCATCTATTTAGAAGAAATCTGTGATGAGAGATTTGAGCAGGTACTCACAAAAGTCTTATAGAATTCTGTGTTTCTTTGACTCATTCTGTTTTAAACACAGATTTTGTATGGCAGTGCTGAAAACCTTCTTCCCAACAAGGCCATTTACACATCTATTGCTGTTCCTTTAAGATGAAATGATAACTAGCACAGCTTGCCATGTCTTCATCCCAACACCATAAGCAGAACCCAGCTGCGTTTGTGTTCCAGCTTTAAAAAATGAGGGTTACATTTTCTCTGTTTTACTTTGTCTTAAGTTTCTACGAGATTATACTCTGGTTACAGTAAAACATCAGCTGTATGACTTTCTCCTTCTTTGGTTATTGCCCCCTTAGGTATAACATTGTAATCAAAGGGAGGTCAATTGCATCAAAATAGAAGTTTGCCAGAATTTGTCTGGTATAAATTCTTCCCTCAAGATTTCATTATGAAGTGCTACTTCTGAAAAAAGCCCACTAAGTATTATCCAAAAGCTAAGAAATTACTTTACAAGACTAGAAACATAAATTACATAGATTGGAATACAAAGGACAGAGTAAGTACTGGATCGGAATGATAATCACAGTCAATATCACATCAGTAGTAGCAAGGCGTAGTTTAAAATAACTTCCTACAATGCATTTATTATAGGTAGATAAAAGGCTGACCATTGAATATGATGAAATTGCAGGATTCACTTGGGCCACACATTGTCTAAAATGAGCTTCTCACAGTTTAATTCCATTTTGCGAAGTCAGAGTGGGAAACACATTGAAAATTTAAAATTCTGTGTTTCAGTTCTCAGTGACACCTGCAGAATGCAGTAGCCACTTGCTAAACCATCAGTTTGCTGCCACCAGTGGTACTTGAAAAAGGTTTGCAGGGCAGGTCTTGGAAAGAATACAATGCTGTGATGTACAGACTGAAATAACTTTTTAAAATAAAGTGGCATTTAACCACCAAAAGCAAAAGCCACCACCTGACATTTATGATCTTGTTTGCCTTCAAACATAAAGGCAACTGTTCAGTAAATTATATTACATGGAAAGATGTCTAAGACATATGCTAAAGATTCACAAAGCCTATAGGTCTTACTGTGACAAACACTCAGCAGAAATCTTTCTGACAAATAATGCTCAAAGCTATTCAGGTTAACATATTTTTGACATTGTGAATATTAGCTCTTTGTAGTCTGGGGATTCATTCTATCTTCCTCAGTCTGGACTAAGCATCTTTCTGTTTTATTACATAGATACCCTGTAAGGTGTTGGAGAGAAAATTCTATTCCCATCAAGATAAACAGCAGAACTCCCACTACTTTCACTAGAGTCAGCATGTCACTTAGTTTATCTTTGTCAGTTTGTATTCTTGGTGTTGCCAAGTTTCATGTTATTTGGAGTTTTCTTTAAGAGTCTAACTCCTGTGAGTTCACCTTAACAAGAAAAGATCTTGGGGGTATAGACAAGAGAGTTAACCAACTAATTTAATTTAAAGCAATGATTTAAAACAGATGCGAAGATCCACACTGTTTTTCACCATTGACTCCATTGGTTAAAGACATATATATACATATAAATGTCTTTATATTGTATATATGTCTTTATAAAATATACATACATTCTACTCAGCCGCCCTGAGGAGAAAGACTAGGGAGTGATGGTGGATGAGAAGCTCAACATGAGTTGAGTGTAAACTGGCTGGCCAGAAAGCAAACCACATCCTGGGCTGTATCAAAAGAAGCGTGGCCAGCAGGTCAAAGAAGGTGATTCTGCCCCTCTACTTCTGCTCTCATGAGACCCCACCTGGCGTTCGGTGTTCAGCTCTGGAGTCCTCAGCATAAAAAGAACGTGGAATTGTTGGAATGGGTCCAGCGGATGGCCACAAAGACAATCAGAGGGATGGAACACCTCTCCTGTGAAGACAGACTGAGAGAGCTGGGGTTGTTCAGCCTGGAGAAGAGAAGGCTCCAGGGATACTTTATAGCAGCCTTCCAATACCTGAAGGAAGCGTATAGGAGAGCTGGAGAAGGACTCTTTGTCAGGAAGTGTAGTGACAGGGCAAGGGATAAAGGCTTTAAATTGGAAGAGGGCAGATCTAGATTAGATACTAGAAAGAAATTCTTTCCCGTGAACGTGGTGAGGCACTGGAACAGGTTGCTCAGGGAAGCTGTGGATTTTACATCCTTGGAAGTGTTAAAGGCCAGGCTGGAGGGGGCTTTGAGCAACCTGCTCTAGTGGTAAGTGTCCCTGGCAGGGGGGCTAGAACTTAGTGATCTTTAAGGTCTCTTCCAACTCTAACCATTCTGTGATTCTATGATTCCATGATATTCACCGCAGAAGTTTAAATGTGAAATGACTTTTTCTTTTTTTGCATACAGTTCACAACCAAACCTACTCTTCTAGCAATCTGGGATTTTCTGCATTGTCATACAAATGGTAGCAAAACCTCTGTCATTAGTAGTAATGTACATGATAAGTATTTCTTGTTTATTTTTAGTGCTATCTTAACAGAGCACTCACAAAAGTGGAGGTATGGGTCTACATGTCTTTTCTTTGGCAGGAAACTCAGGTTGAAAAGTTGCTGAGCTGTTACACCTTTTTGTCCTAACTTCTGGGTTTATTACTGCTTTGGTTATGCCAACACAACTGCTCACAGCGCCATTCTGTAAACCAGATTGCTGGTTTGCCCTCTGAAAGCAAATCTGTGCTACCGCACTTTTCAGCTTTACAGCAGTGAACTAGAAGCACAAGCATCAGGACAAGACATTTCCCTGTCTTACCAGTAGAATAAAATACATGCAATTGCAGACAGAGTTCTAAGGATTAATAAGTAGGAAGCCATATCTTGCTGGGAAAGAACAGTCAGGATAAAGGGACAGAAAAGGCAGTTCTCAACTTTCTAAGCCCAACATTGATATCAGTTGGTAACATCTTTGTAGTCGGTGATAGCCAGGTAACTAGTAATTTTCTGTCATCTGTAGACAAATAAATAATGTGCCTACAAACATCTTTAAAAAAAAAGAAAAAGAGATTGAATGGACATTTGTCAGTTTTCTAGGTGCTGGATGGAAACTTCCTTCGATGCTTTGCAGAGAAGTGAACAAATCTCAAATGGATCTGAGTTTAGACCTCCCTGACACTGCTGCTGACCCAAAGCATTTGGCACATTTCAAGATCAAGATTAGGAGGCTCAAGATTTAGTATAGGTTTTCACATTCAAAATAATAAGGTTATGGATTGAATGTCACTGTTCTGGCCCAAATTGTACATGCAATTAATGTACCTTGATTGAAGTTGGCCATACTGTCATCTTAATGCATGCTCACTCAGGTAATCACCTAAATCATCTATCCATGATGATATAGGTATTCTGACTAGCGTCCTACAGGATTATAATTATAATATACTGCATATAAAACCAGAATGCATTAGGACTTAAATACTTTTCCAACTGTCTAAATATGACTATGAACTCTTCAGCACCACTGGCTACAGAATGGCAAAAAAGAGCAAAAAAGGAAAATAAGAAAATATCCCCACACACACACTCTAAGAGTGTTTTATGAGCCTGGGAATACCAGAATTTGCTAATCAACCAAGCCGATAAAATAAAATAAGAATGCTTCATGTACTTGCAGTTTAATTGTTTATCTTAATGGTTTCAGGGTGGTGGTTTGATGCCTGTGGCCCCTCCAATCTCAATGGGATGTTCTACACAGCTGGGCAAAATCACGGAAAGCTCAACGGCATCAAGTGGCATTACTTCAAAGGCCCCAGCTACTCCTTGCGCTCCACCACCATGATGATTCGGCCCTTGGACTTCTAAAAGCATTCAGCAGTGGATTCCAGAACAAACAAGGACAACACTGCCCTCAGCAGCATTGTGGTCTGAAGGAAGAAAGGTGAAGGGCTTGAAAGCAACACATAGGAATGATGCAAAGTTGCTTTATTATCACGCCATAATAAAACTCTTCAGCAGTCACCCCACATTCTGATGACTGGGTGAGGCTTGGTTTAGAAGAAAGTGGCTTCAGTGATTTTCCAGAAAACTGGATCTGGTTATTCTGCCTGAATCTGGTGCTTGTCAAAGGATATCCTTTTTTTTTTCTTTTTTTTTTTTTTTCCTTTTTTTTAAATAAAGTATGCAAAAATGCAAAAAACCTACTAGATAGATTATTCAGCAAAAGCATCAGAATTTGAAGAACTGAAATATATTGACCACAGTCTATTGAATAGAATGTTATTCAGCAGTGAAATGCCAACATTATTCCATGAAAAAGGACTACCGAGACACTTTGGTTAAAATGCATCTTAAAGCACTGAAGGTGAAGCACTCCACATATTGTTTTTCTTAAATGAACTGAATTCAAATGGTGGATGGATTGATGTTAATCCAAGAGTCATATAATTTGTGCAAATATTACTTTTCATTAAATCCTTTAAGGACATGTTTCTCATAAATAATCTGAGTCAAATGTATGAAGAAAGATAAGGGTAATAAGCATAAATTCTTCAGTTGCTCTGTAGAGCTAAATCAGATAATTGGCATAATCCCTGAGCTAAGATTTATAGTGTGCTAACAAAAGTAGCTGTGTTTTGAGGTTTTTCCCTTCTTTCATTAAAGGCAGTCTGGATGTCTTACATAAAAATTAATGGAAGGTTTAGAGAAGGTGAAATATTATCTTAAAGAAAATACGGGATTTTGCATGGAATATTTCCATCAAAAGTACAGGAAGGCAAACTGTTAGGACATATAAAAATGAAATAAATGCAAAGCTTAAGGCAATGGATTCATTGTACAGTATCCTTGCATGTACGCAATTTATCATTAATTATTTTACTTTTTTATTAAATTTTCCTTTCTTCACTGTATTATTACATTTTTTGTGAATATCAGAAGCATGCCAGTTCTACACAGTTCTTAGGCTACAACTATAAAAAATACTCATCAGAATTGTATAGAAAATAAAGAATTGTGAACTTGTAAATAGCATGTTTATATTTCCTGTAATAGTCACTTAATTTGCACAGGCAGCCCTGACCCTATGCAAAGGGTGCAAAGCCTCAAGAGGATATATATATTGAAAGAACTGTAGAAGACTGCTTACAGGTTGCTAACAAGTTGTTTTTGTTATATTAAAATGTTGAAGAAGCGTGTGGCAAGATACACAATTCAACTAATAGAAAAGATAAAGTGCCTATAATAATAACAAGCCACAAAGCAGCTGGGTGGTGTAGAGGGTTAGAGACAGCTCTTTCCATTTACAGCACCTCCTGATGTAGTCATACGAATAAAGTCCCTTTGGGAAGGTAGCTTGCAGTCATTCTACTGCTATCTATAAAAGGAAAAACCCTGCTCCCACTGAAATAAAAACTAACATTCTCATGGATTAAATTGGGACCAACATGAAATGCAAAATCTGAATGTGGTGAATTTGTTGATTGTGTTTGCTTTATTTCATTCATGAAACTGTTCTGGGATCAGGCACAACAAAAACCTGATTCTTTTTTAAGGGATAATAGAACAGCCACTTTGCTTTTTTCTTCTTTTTTTTTTCCACTTTTTTTTTTTTTTTTCCTTAGCAGTTTATTTGTATGGAATAGAAAAGCACTGCCTGGAGTTTTTTTAACATCACTTCTTAAAGATCACAAGGCCTCACAGGGTTCTCTGTTTTTATTACAACTTGATGTTTGTTTGGTTTTCAGTGGGAAGATCTTTGTTTTTGTGTATTTGTATATATTTATATATATATTTGAAATAATCTTGCCTAAGGGTTAACTTGCTGTTTTCTGCTGATTAAGTTACCAAACTACTCCTTACTCAGCAGTTTCTTCACAAAGCTGTTTTGTCTCAGTTTCCAGCAGTTTTTTGAAATGGTCTTCATTTATGTGCCAAATATGTGGTCAGTCTTCCTCCATATTCTCAAAAGATATATTTTTGCAGGTCTACAAGTTAGGAATGCCATTTTTGCAGATCCTGTTGCAAAAGGCAAAACACATTTAAAATCAAAAGCATGATATTTACTGTTTATTTATCTGGGTTTGAAAAAATGTGGATTTGGTTTCCTATCCTTTATAATAAAACATTTTTAAAAATTGCAGAGTTCATGATTTGCTTTGCTGTGAGTACACCTTTCTGTGACAGGCTGACAACATTTTACAAACCACCATCTCTCTTCCTGTAAGGAGAATTAATAAATTTAGACAAAGCCTAGGAAGCTCCTCTAATTAAAGTTTGTCCAGAAATTAATATTTCTAACCTTTAATGTCCATATTTCAGTATTTTTATTCAGTTTCAGTGATTAAAATCATGGGACTGTATTTATCATTTTAAGTTCAAATCATACAACTCTCTATCAATCTTTAAATTAAAATGTTTCTTGAATTCCACAGGCAACGATGCAAATTGAAGTGGGATGCTTATTCCTCTTGCCTTATGGTGTATTCTTCTATCGATCCATTCAATCATGTTGCATTGGCAGTGACAAATCTCCAATGATCTCTTAGCCAGTGATGCCCGTTGCTCCATTTGTATGCCTTTTAACACTATGGGGATCCGTTTTAACATCTCTTCATAGTCAATCTATCCTCATTTTCTCAGGAATTTTTGCTTAATCGGGCTGCTTTGCTGTGTTCATTCAGACCGACCTAGCTTTTTTAACCAACACTAAAACTGTGAGGAACTGCTTACTCAAAAGTACATTTTGCTCCTGAAGTTGAACACATATGTACTACATGAATTGAAGAGCTACAGTTAGTAAAACTGATCTTTCAGGATTTGATTTATATTAAAATGTTGCTTGCCTTGAAAGATACTGAAAAAAAAAATAGTCATGGTAATAATATCTTTACTATTTACCTTTCACTGATAAATTTTTTACACTTTTGTAAAGCAGGAATACTCAAAATTTTCATGAATCAATAGATACGTTTTCCATACTATATTGATTCTTAATTTTTAATCTTCTAAAGCTGGAGATGTAATTTAAATGCACACTTTTCTAAGTGTCCTAGCATTCAATACTGGCCTATTAAGTAGCAAGTCATCTACATATATAATCATCTATACAACAGGTTTCCAAGACACTGTTTCTCAAAAATCCCTTTCTGAGGTGTGCCTACAGACACGCAAGTGTTCACACATGCACAAACCCATATATTTGATGAAAGCTTGACCCAGCCTATCAAAATGACCTTTTTCAAATTTTATCTGGAGGAATTATAAGGTCAGTACAAAAAAAAAATAAAAATAAAAAGCACCAAAAAAAAAAGTCCCAAAAGCATCGAAACCAAAATGAATGAAAAGTACAAATACCAGCAGGAAAGGAGGATTCAAGGATAGGGTGTAGAAAGTAGGGGAGCAAGAGCAGGAAAGAGAGAAGACAGGGATGTGGAACTGTCATGAAGAGAGGGAAAAGACAGATAAGGAAGACTTGAAGGGAAAGGACTACTACAGGAAAAATGGGCACACAGGCACACAGAGGACCTTCTTTCTACTTAAACAAAAAGTGGATGCTTTGCCAAGTGAACCCTAGAAGTCCTAATAGAACCCCAGAAGAGTAACGCATGGGCATCAGCTTCAGCCCAATAGAAGAAAAGGAGGGAAAAAAACTCTGAAACAAGAAAAAAGAAAAGTGAAGAATCTTGATAGATTGAGATGGGTAAGAAAGAGCTGGGTAAGAATGAGAAAATGGCTGTTATAGGATAATACAGCTAGGAATGCACAGGGAAAGGATTAGGAAGCTGAGGTCAAGGCCAGCACAGGAAGGAAGTCAGTCTGACAAAAAGAGTATGGAGAAATGACAAAGATGAAAGCACAGGAAAAGGAGGAAAATGAAGAAGAATTAAGCAGACGAATCTGTTAATGTATCTATTAGTGGAAAGTAAGTATCCTATTAATTTTCCAAAACGTAAAAGGAATAGTGTCACCTTTTTGATTGCTACTTTTATTTAATATTTACAGTCCAATGGAGACACATTGACATCTGGTAAAATCCAAAGCAATACTTAAAAAGCAGTCCTTTCTTAGAGCAAGAAACAGTCTGACAAGCAGCTCATGCTTTTAGCATGAGACAAGAATCCACCACTAGATAAATCAGCCTTGGATAATATTTACTCTTCCACTAAAAGATGTGGATCTCCATCCTTTTGCAGCCCTCTCATGCTTATATTTAGAATCATTGTCTGCTCTAAAGGAAATTACAAATCTCAGACCTGATCTCATTCAGCTGCATTGTCAAACCACTGATTTGTTTTCTTGTGAGTAATGGAGCAGAACTCCTGGATACATGTTTTGCTATTTTTCTTCTGAAGCAAATCTTGCTTATTGCTTTTTTTCTTTTTTTTTTCTTTATTCTTTTTTTTTTTTTTTTTTATTTAAAAGCTCCTGCTTTGGAGTTCAGTTTTCATCCACCAGAGATGATTATTTAATTTGTCTTTCATAATTTCACTTACTGCTGTTCTGAAAATCCTTCAGGAAAAATTCTCCTGGACTCATGCAATGTTTCTTGTCACTGGGCTTATGTTCTGCCTTCATGCAGAGCAAGTATTGCACTACCAGGCACCAATGCTGTCTTCCTTCCAGGGAATCTGGAACTCCTTGGAGCAACCTTGATGCAGGTCCTGGGTCCCACAGTTCCTGGACCACCCCTGCACACTGACCAAATATTTCTGGTTGAAAGCCTCACCAGAGCATCAGAGCTATCTGTACCCTAGTCCAGGCAATGGGGAAATGATGAACCCCCTGCTTCCCTCCTACCCACTTGTCCTGGTATTATGCTCTCTGTCTTATGAGTGGAGAGGGACACAGCCCAGGATCCACCGTGATGCCAGTTTCTCACAAGATGATGTCTCTGCACACCTCCAGGCTGTGCACACAGTGGAGCAGCCATGGTGGAGTGAAGGTACTGGCTTTAGATAGCCTGGTCACAAGCCAAAGATGATACAACTATATGCCACTTTTTAAAGAAGTACTGCCTTGTTAGTAAAAGGCTATTCCACTAATTTATTCTGGTTATTAGATTGAGATATTAATACTAATTTTACCACAGGAGGAGACAGGCTGTTCCCTAAACACATGGGTGGCGATGTCTCTATTGTCACTCACGGGACAGATACACTCCTTCACCATTAACATGTTACAAAAGTTTTCATGTTTGTTTAGAGATTTCAGGGTTTTGGGAAAAGACAGTAATAAATACATTGGACTTTGTGTTGTAAAATTAAGTTTATAAGCAAGAACAGTTTTGAGTACCCAATGATAGAAAAAGAAGAGAAGGAAAATTTACCTCTGTGACTGTGGTTATAGGTTTATCAACAGAGGTTTAGGCAGGAGCCAGAAGCTCTGTCACTGCTTCTTTTCCATTGCGTGACTTGTGCAAATTTCTTTCTGAATCTCCTTTCAGACCAGTGAAGCCCCACAGCCCAAAGCCCAATCAGAAAAGCTGCCAAAAATTGTTATAATCTAAAATAGATTAAATGATAGATTAAATGATACTGCTCTCAGTCAATGGGTAATGCAGGAAATTGAATAAGATTTATAAGGTGAGTTTAACATTTTCAGGTTAACATTTTATACATGTAAATACTGAGAGAAAAAAAAGGCAAAAATGCTTTGATTTTCAGTACAATTAAGTATACTATAAATCTGTAAAACTTCTAGTTTAAATAGCCCGTGAATGTGGGGAGAAACCATTCTACTCCAAAGCAAACTATCCTGTCATCTCAGCTCACTGGAAGATGCAGAGGAGCCCATATTTCTGAAGCTTCTGCTGTCTGCTGCCACCTATAGTTCAAAAAGAAGCTTTTCCAAAGATCAATCCATTGCCAGAATCGACTTAAATATGCAATGAAAGATTTAAAAAAAAAAAAAAAAGGAAAGGTAAAGTCCTAATAAAAATGACATGGATGGCCAAAGTTAAGTCTATATTTAGGTATGGCATTTCAGTTTTAAAAGTACTGAACTCACACTGATTTCAGTTTATCCTAAATGGATTAAATATATATTGGTTTTATTGCAGTGTAGACCTTCCCTAAAAAAAATAATGATATTTACGGAGTAAAAAATTCCTCCAAAAACATAGGTGATGGAGAAAGGGGAATCGCATAAAACCATTCTAAAAAGTCATGTTGTGTTTACTGCTATTCACTAGACCAAAGATATGTGTATGGGGCATGCAAACATCAGGAAGTCTAAGAAAAAAAGCAAAGAAAAGAAAGCTATACTTCAAGATGGGAACTAAAGTATATTTTGAAAAACCACATTAAAATAGTTTTCAAGACAAACACTCAGCAGTTGTAAATGCAAGAACTCAGTTTGTTCTTCCAACCTAAATTTAGCTAACTTATGAATAATGCATTATCCTGAAAGTCTTTAATTACTCTCTCACACACTGGTTTTACCACATGGTCCAAGAATCACATTGCAATAGGGCTTTTGACTCATGAGGAATAATTCATTGGGAAATGAAAATATATCCTTATAATTTTATATTTTTAACTTCTCAACTAATCAGCTCATTTTGGTGCTTTTGTTTACTCTGGAACCATATTTAGCATACAAAAAATGCTGTGTCTTTTCAAGAGTTCAAGAATTCCTTTCTTTCTGTTAAATATACCTGAGTGATATTGGCTGTAAGATGGTTCAAATTAGTATCTTCAGAGCTGCCCAAACTGCTAATCCTGTTGCCATACATAAGCTATCTCGTTTCTCTGACCTTTCACTTTCCAGTGTTCAAACCAGAGTTGCACTGAGGTTACAATTCAAGGTCATGAGGTCACAGATAACCTTAGATATTGGTAGGACTCCATGTCATTTTTTTACAGAAACCAGAAGTGAATCAATATTTAGAAAGCTGCAGAAATCCAGTTGTTTATGCCCTTTTGTCCACTTTAAGTTTCAAAAGCAGTGAACTTAGCAGCTCTGAACAAACAAAAATGAATACAGGTGAAACAAAACCAGAAGCGATTTCGTTCCCCACCGGCCACAAACACAACACACAAACACCAGTTTGCTCACAGCTGTGCCCAGGAGATGCTCCAGCTCCACATCCAGTGTTACATGGAGCAGCCCATGGTACAGCAGGGAGGAGCTGGCACTGTGTTACACACACACTGAAAATTTCAGTCTGAGCACCTCGACTGTAAAGAAACGTAGGCTTATGGCATATATACCATCAGAAAAAAGTGTTTTGAATGGAGGTTTATCAGCTGAAAGGCATTTTGTCATGGCAGCTGTGCTCTGGGACTTTGGTTCACATCTCTGCTCTGCTTGTGACCAAGAAGCTTGTGGCCTCCTACTGGAAATGGGACTAATGTCCTTCCTCATTCTCTTTGTCTTCAGGTTAGATGAAGCTCTTTCCATGAACAAACTCAGGCTCCACATCCCACACTAACTGAAAAAAAACTCTTCTCAGAACCACTGTTATGGATCTAAAGGGGACCAAACGAGCGTCATTATTTCATATGCTTGGGTCTAGTTAGACATTTTCGCTCATGAGTTAGACACTGAAAAGTTTTGAAGACGTGGTTCTACGTGTCAGTTTGTTGCCCTATAAAATACCTTACTGCCACTGTTGTGGAGAGCCCATCTTTGTACCTAATGCCATGGATTTCTTAAATGGGATATTTTCTAATTGTCAGCCGTTTTAAGGGCACATCCAGGAATGAGCACTTTCAGAGCATGACACACCCTGTGAATAAGAGAAACTGAATGTCCTAAAGCACAGCAATCCCACTCCTAATAAGGGTAAGGGAAGCTACATAATAAAGTCAATGTAAAGCCTTTTGTTGTACTGACATTTGTGGTTGCATGGACAGTCAAGCTGCTTCAACAGGGACTGAATTATCCACCTAGTTAATCCTTTCTGCAGGTTTTAACGCCGTGTCTCTTGATGTCTTTAGCTCCTAGAACTTTGGGGCAGGTTAAACATCTATCAAAATGGATCCTTAATTTGTCATCTTTAATCTAGAACATAATGTAAATTAAAACAAAACATAAATAACCACTGTCTTTTCTCCACAAAGATGAAGTCAAGAAAAGCTAGTTGGCATTACTTTTTTCTGTGTTCTCTGTGTCAGAAACAACACTCAATGAGGCTTTTACACAAAATAGCAATGAAGAAAAAACAAGGATTTTGGAGTCTACTGTGTTCCTGCATTATCAATGGGAACATGGAGACATTCCATTTATGCATGCACCTTTCTGACTCCTGATGCCATCTGAAATCACCATATTAAACTGTTAACCAGGAAGGAACAAGAACAGCAACATACAAAGTATTCTGAAACAATAAATGAATTATCAAAGAGATCTGATTTGTAAGAGAAATCTTTAGTGCTCAACAAGTGAATTATGAGATCAGTGTCATAGAAGGGATAAACTTGGTATTCCACCAGGAAATCTCAGATTACTCTATGCATCCCAAACTATTTATCTCCAGTTAGTGCTCTGCACGTTGTTATCAGAAACAACGATTGCACAATAAACAACACTCCACCAGCAGGTCTCAGCCAAAAGGCACGGCCCTCTTCAGTACCATGAAATGACTGACAAGCGTATGATTTCACCTTCCTCCTTCCGTAAAGGCCACATCCCTGAGGGAGTCTTTTCAACCCTTGCTGTCTTTCCTTGTTTACATTGATCAGCTTTAAACTGAAGCTTCCTAGGTTGTCTGTCTTTATTTTTTTTTCTTTTTTTAATCCTAGAAAGTGCATGTGGAAATCCTTTAAAAATGTTATTATGGGCATGATCCTAAAACAGCTTCATTCCACTCAAACTTTCAACAGCCCTGTTGCAACTAATGATTTTGAAACTTTTTGACTGTTCCTTCATATGACACCTGTGAAGAGGAACCAGAAATTTAGCTAGAGAGAGACATGCAAAATGGGCTTTAATTTTAGGAAACTGCAGCTGCACTACAGCCCCTCAGGCCAAAGCAAAGTAGGTGCCACTTGAAGACTTGTCAAGGACAAATCTGTCCCTCATGGGCTCCATGCCTATACATCACGGAGCTGAAAAAAATAGCATAAAGGAACTTTCAGTTTTCTGTGAGTAGCCAGATGATAGGAACATCTTATGTGCACTGCCAAGAGGGTACAGGCTGACAAGTGAGACTGAAGAGTTTCTGCTGGGGAAAAAGAAAAATGAAAAATTTTCTTTATGCAAGTCATGTAACTTTGCCAGTGGCTTTTCAAAGACTGATGGGCACTCCAGCATCCAGGGGCATTGGGATGGCTTGGAGGAGACTGCGGAAAACATTGCCCCCTGAGGAGTCTGGTCAGTATTCACATTTACTTTCAAGAGAAGTCTTCTACTGTCAGCCAGGTTTGTTTTAATCAGACCAGACTACTGCTGTACTTCCAAGATCAGTCCTCTTGTGGGGTGATCTCCTCCCCAGCAACATTGCTGGTGATTAGGGGTAGAAGAGTTGTCTCTGCAGGACACTTAGTGCCTAGGCTATTCTCAGCCAGGATTCTACTCATTCTAGCTCAGCTGCAGTGAATGACTTACCCCCAGAACTGATGTTCAATTTCTCAATATCAGTATAAATCCAAAGACTTTCTCATATTTCATAGGCTATGAGCCTCGGATACGTATGCATTAATTTTCAGTCAAAATTTGCCACTGAGCTGTGCTCATCTGACTTCTCTCTTTTATTTCATATATCCAGGTGAGACACAACCACTGTGAAATGAAATCATGTCACAGTTTGCCATTGTTTAATGCAAAGCACAGAGGAAAAAAAAAGAACAGCAGATTGAGGAAAAATAAGGAGATTCCCACTGAGGTTTTCTTAGTACCTGCAGTAAACAGAGTTGAGGAAGAGGCGAAAAAATGTAGTCATTAGAATGGCATAAAAACATATATGAGAGTGCAAACCTTTTGGATCACCCCAGGGCCTCAATTACAAGGGAGGTCCCATGTACCAGAAACCATGGCCAAAGACAGAGTAGTCTCCACAGAGAAGGATGTGAAATTAAAATATTGATATGACACTGGTAATGCTCAGAAAAGGAAAAGAAAAAGAAACAAAAACAAAACCACACAAACAAACTAACCAAACCATCAAACAACATTCTGTTTTTCTGATTTGATGTCTCATTCTATATGAAATGTGTAAAGTGAAAGAAGAATGGGGTACCATCAGACTTTGAAGTTCTGAAGGTTTTTTTGTCATCCACCGATCACCACAACCCAGAGAGTCACTTCATTTGCTGGTGATGGAGTTGTCCAGTTTGTATTCGCTATCCCCTGTGCCCCCCCCCCAAATAGCTCCTTCACAAACACAGACTTGAAAGGAGAAGCAGTAATTCAGGAAGTCTCCTAAGACAGCAGGGTTACATTCATGATATGGGTTAAGACAGAAAACCAAGGTAGTTTAATTCCATTTTCAGAAATCAGTACCTAACGCAGGATTATCTTTAATGACAGACACTGAGGTGTCAAAGGACTGTGTCAGGTTTCAGACCTTTCCATAGTTTAAATTCCTGTGTTTAATCAAAGGTTAACTGAATCATTGCTGGTGGTGAAGAGTTACTTCAATGTGGCATTGTTGTGGGTGGCCTACAATAAGTAATACCATATTCAGGCTGAGATCTCCTACATGCAAACGTATTTCCCATGCATGCCTCTGTGTACAGAAAATATATATGGCAATATATACAAACTATCTCTCAGGAGATGGTACAAAATAATTCCAACTTCAGTTATTTCTTAACTGCTTTATCCCTCAGCTGAATAACCTCATTTTTTGTCATGACTTTTCAGAAATTATTTGCTTTCAAACAGGATAAAATGAAACAATAGCAATTAGCTTTCTTTAATTCCTAAGTGTCAGAACTCTTATCAGCAGAATTCTCTTCCGTTGTCAGGCTGCACTTTCTGATTCGGCTATTTTTTTCTGGGCAGCTTATTACTTAGAGAAAAAAGGGAATCAAACTTTTATGAACTGGTTGTTTATTGGTTTTGCAATAGTCAGAATATATAGATGAGGTAGAACATAAGATAGAAACAGTCTCATACCCTGCCTGCATTTGAAACTTATATGTTATTTTTCCCATCTCTAGGAATATGTATAGAAAAGAATAGTATGACTTCAGAATCCACAGGCATATTTTTATATTCAAATATGGCTTTTTAATAAATTTTGAAGAATGTGAACTTTGTAAAGTTTCCTAAGTCTAAAAAAAGGTGAATGATGTGATTGATAAAGATGCTTTAAAAACTGGAATTGAAAACTCCTGTCACTGCAACCAAACATCAGAAACATGCTGATCTATTTCTACAAAGCAGAAATATTCACAGTGGATTTACTATTAAGCAGAAAAAATCATGGCAGGGAATTTTTTTTAGAAATATTTGTGGTTTCACTGAAAACCTCAAAATGAAGTGTTTGGGTTTTGAATGAAAGGTCCACATATTTTGGCATTATGGTGAAAGAATTCTGCTTTTTTATTGACTCCTCCCTTACCACCCCCAAATTTCACTAAGGACATCAATAATTAAATATAAATAAAAAACAATAATTATTCAGTTTCTGAAAAAAAAATGTGGGAAAATTTGCATTTCCTGCCCCTTCACTCTATATTTTATGCAACATAAGGGTATAATTAAGTGTCTGAAAGCATATTCCTGTTTTACTGCCTCTGTAATACACACATAACAACTGATCCAACTCTACTAGAATCATAACTGCTTAAAGGCAGAAGGTGAACAGAGAAAGTATTCCTTACTGTGATCAAGTGTCTTGAACAGAATTTCATGGCAAAATGGAGGAGGTTTTGGTGCGTATCTTTTTCAGTAATATCCTGTCGTGGTTTAGGCCAAGCTGGCCACTGAAAGGAGCAACAGATGTTCTGACACACCTCTCTCTCCAAGGAGAGAAGGTTGAGAGAGAAAGAGACTTATAAGTTTAAAAGGAATTAAACTGCTTTAATGAAATATTAATAATGAGATAATAAAAAGGAAATACATACAAAACCATATCAAGCTCACAGGATGATGATTATGTCACCAGCAGGCAATGGAAAAGTCCCAGACTGGCCTCTAGTGATGGATATGAACCGGATTCCAGATGGATTCAGGAATGCACAGATTGGAATCAAAGGCAGACAGAGTTTTCCTTGGACATTGGCCATTGAAGAAAGAGGCTGACCCTTTGATCCCTCAGCTTTTATACTGAGCATGAGGTAGATAGGATGGAATACCCTGTTGGCCAGTTTTGGGTCACCTGTCCTGTCCACTCCTCCCCTCAGGCACTATCCCTCTACATCTTTTCACTTCTGACCCTCCAGTGGGGCACACAACAAAGTTAGCTGACCTTTGCTGCTATGGCAATAAGCTTTAGCAAGAGCCTCTCTGCATGCCATTCTTTGGCCTAATTATAAATAATTAGGTCTTATCTTTCTGAAAGTGAACAGTGTCTCCCCACTATGCTGTTAATTTCAGAGATTTTAGTTAGAAGAGGCTTAGCTAAAACATAAAATTACTGAACAGAAAATTATTTTACCTCAAACCAGGACATACCCAAAAGAAAAAAAGTTTTCCTTAAGGCCCTCCAAAAATAATGCTTGACTTCAAAGCTATCAAAATTTATGTAATCCATAAAGGTTGGGTCAAGTTCTTGTTCTGTTCCTGGAATTCTCAAGATGACACAGAGAACTATAAAAAGTAGCTGGAATCTTCTGCTTCCAGATGGTGCGAGGTCTTTCTTGCTGTATACCCCTTTTAACTTTTCCTCCGACCTTATTCCAAACACACCTTCAGTCAAGTAGCCCACATGGAAATGAAATTTGTCATAATTAGGGAAAGTACAAGTCTCACCTTAGGGTCCTGAAGGTTTGCCCCTTCATTCAATCGAATAAAAAATAAAGATCCATTCCACAAAACAAAGTTCTGGTGTTCTATATTGTCTAGACAGTGCACTGAATTTCTCACCACTTTTGGTCAAACATAAGGCCAACTCTTGAATGGGTTAATACAGCGGTATGAAATCTGCAGAACACAGAAGGTTATGTAAAGGGACTACATGCTAAACCAGCCTCACTTGATGCTGGGTACCTAAGGGTATTAACAGAAGGTGGAACCTGTATCTGCTCTGTGTTTTTAGTCATTATTGCAAGAATTGTAGATAATATGATCCAATGTGGATACAAATCTTTGGAGTATCCAAGGAATTCATTTTAGTTTTGAGAAGATTTTGATCTGTCAACGTTCCCATTTTCTGTTCTAAATAGCAATTAAGTCATTAGAGCAATATGACCGAAGCCAAGTTTTCTGTAGATTTCCACCCCATAACAATAGATGTAAGACTGCAACACAGAATAATTCATATAACAAAAGAAAACAAATTTTGCTCATTAAAAAAAAAAAAAACCTAATACAAAATCTAATCCAAAAAATGACATCTGCAGTTTTAGGCAAAGCAGTGTTTCTTGAGTGATTAGCTATCAAGTTTGACCATAAAGAATTCATGGCCTTCCTCAATTCCAAAAGCTATCTAAGATGTGAATTTATATTACTTATTTGTCCAAGATTTTAGACTGCAGTGGAAGTAGTGAAATGTGTCAATAATTTGTTACTTTAAATTCCTTGCCTCAGAAATCTGGTTTCAATTCCACTTGGACTAACATCTCTTTCTAACAGGCTTAACTGTTTCAATATATCCAAGGCCAAAAATCTAGTGCTAAAATCTGGGGAACATTTCAGTGACTCTATTGAAAATAAGAATCATGAGCAGTCACAATTTCAACTCTCGAAGCTTATCAAAACAGCTATTGAACATAGGAGTGTGTTCTTAGGTTTTGGGGCTTCTGCAGGGACAGTGAGACCCAGTGAGTTTTCACAATGGCTAATATTAAGCCTGATTCTGAGCAGGAAATTTTCCACAGCAGTAGCAGCATTCATTGGAAACGTTCACCAAAGCCTTAGGGATAGTGCTGTTCTCATCTGCCACTGCAGGCACACACCAAAGTCAGTCTGTGCCATCAAGAAGGGAGAAGATACTCTCTTTGTTTCTCACAGTCACTTGTTTTCCCTGATAAGACAAGCAGCCATTTGACAGAATGATATGTGGGAGACACTTTATTCAAAGAAACCTAAAAAATCTGGGAGACAGAGATAGGATTAATCTTTGTTGAAGATGTCTTGATAGCAACCATAAAAGACAAAAGATATGCCTCTTCTTAAATCTCCACTTGCATGGAGCTTGCATGTTATAACACAGTTATTTTTAATATATATATATAAAGGCTAGGGATAATTCATGGTCTCTTGTCTCATTTTCTTTACATGAGAACAGCAGCCTGGGTTTGCAGGGAGGTTGGATTAGATGGCCTTTAAAGGTCCTTTCCGACTCAATCTATTCTGTGATTTTCAGTCATGAGTAAAGGCTCCATTGTGAGAGTTTAAAATAAATATTGAAGAGACATTCACTACCAAAAGATTGCCTTTTTGTATTTATTTTTTTTATTTTAAAACTAAAGTTATTTAGGCTGTACAGGTTAAAATCTTCCCATTACATGTATTTGTCCCTCTTAGAGTAACAACCTCTCCTATTTTCCCTACATAAATGTTCTTGAACTTTATAGAATAACTTGGGATATATTTATTTTGAGAATCCAACTATTTTTTTGACTTATTGTAATCCCATGTCTCTCATAAAATAATTGACTCTTCATCTGATTTGATGGTTAAAGCTCTTTCCTTAAAGTCTCTTGGAAAACTTTCATTTGACAGTTGTTCATTTTGCTAACTCTTCTATCTAATCCATGCAATCTGGGAATTTTGCAGTGATAATGAAATCTCAGCTGTCATCCAAGTTTCAAAGTTTACTGTTCCTGAATAAGTTCTTCTTGGAGCTGTAACTTCAGTATTCTCTGAAGTTAACCCCTCTCTGTGTGATCATCTATTATCCCATTTTTCCAAGAAAAGTTACCTGAACGTTTCAGCACCGGCAGCCAAGAAGAAATCATTTCATCCCAGCAGGCTGGTTGTGGTTTGGTGCACTCAGAGGAAAACAAAAACGTTAATCTTAAAGTGATTTTAACCTTAAAAGTACTTACCAAGTAAACATTTCTAAGCTTGTACTAAACATAGTTTGTCTTCACAAATAAAGCAAACCAAACTCAAGCTCCATTTACTGTAGAGAACAACACTACCACTCTGCTACTCTGCTGGTTCTTCCAGGTAGCAGAATACAGTTTAGAGGAAGCCTAAAATGTTTTAAGTGTTTTAAAGTGCTTTTTTCCTCACATTTTTTTGCATTTCTCTTGGTTGTAATATTCACAAATGTGTTTTGTTTTGTTTTCCATGTCCAATCCTGCAACATCCCAGGAATCCTAAAGACAAAGTTTAAGTCAGATAATGGCTTAAAAGTCTTAAGACAAAAGAGTTTAAGAAACACCTTTAATTTCATGAACTATTTTTTCCTTATGCTTTAGTAAAGAACATTCAACTACATCAGTTTAAAGCACTAAGATGTTTGTATGATCAAAATATCTGAATAACCACAGTGCAGATTCTGTATGTTTTGCTTGCTACTCTAGCAAATCACACTGCACCTCTGCAGTAATAGTATCTGCCAGGAATTCCAACCAGCTCAAGCATGATCTCCACTTCCTGAGAACATGTGGCTGTTCTCAGTCTGTGACTTTTCCAAGGATATCTTTATTTGATCTCATGAAACACTTTCGTCCCATATGAGGCTGAATGCATTGATATATAATTTTTAAGTAAATCCCTAGGCTACTTTTCTAATAATGGGTTTATGCTAACCATGGCCCAGTCCTTGGAGATCTTGCTTGTACTAAGCAAAACCATAACAAATATCTGCTTAAGCTTCTCCAATTTCTAACCACTCTTTCCTTATCAGCTTTGGACAAATATTGTTTGGCTTGATGCCTTGTCAACAACATTATCCCCTGACTCCTTAATAATCTTTCATAGGGTGGTTATTGCATTCTTTAATTTTTTGTTTGATTTCCATAAAAGCTGTATTGCTATTTGGCTTTCTCCGCCTTTGCAGTTCAAGCAACACTTATAGCACAATCCTTCTACACCTTTGCTATTCCCTCAGGTTTACTTTTAAACCTCAGACTGCCCACATCACCAAAGACAGCCACGTAGCTGTAGTTTGTAAAAGAAATTTGATAAATGGAGAATTCTCAGAGAAAATTGATTCCAGCAGTGGGTTCACATAAACTACAGCAGTTAAAAGTGACATACATTACACTGAAACAAATTTTGGTCTGATGAAAAAGATACTTTTTTTGGCTTCATGGTTATTCCTATAGGGATTGAGTTTGTGATTAGAATTATCTGTACAACCTTAACAATTTATTTTCCTACTAAATCACTTACTGAGGATATCACTGTCAGTAAATGCATTTCAGGACCAATAAGGTTTTGTACTTTCCTTCACTTTTACAGCTGGCTAGTTTTGGAACCTGACAGATTTCAGAGGGTCTGATACTTTATGGCTGACATTGCTCCAGTCTGTAGAAGTGCTTGTTTCTTTTTACTGTAATTCTCCACTGATGAGGTGACCCTCCGTGAGGACAGAAACAAACATTTTTAGAGAAGATCAAAACACCATTCATGGATTATTATTGCATAGCTTTCACGCAACGGAAGAACCTAAACACCAGTTAGAGCAGAAAATTGGTCCCACCCTGTACAGACGAGGCAGTACGCGTCCTAATAATTTACAACCTGCCAACACAGAACAGATGGGTGAGACAAACATATTGAGTTATAAATATGTCATCTGTTCCCAAGAAATCTCAAGCCTCTAATTGCAGTCAAAAGGCTGAATTTATACTGAGTTTATAACCAGTGAAGGGATGAGAGAGAAGTTCCTTAACCGCTGTGTTTTAACCAAAATTGAGAGAACAATTTTGGCTAATTAGCTATCATGTTGACACTGGCGGTCTTATGCTGAAATCTGAACGGACTGATTGAACTATACTTGGAAAACTTACAGAATAATATATACATAGAGAATGTGTCTCAAAATCACACTGTCCTCTCCTGTGTGGTACTTTTTGAATTGGTATAGCTGGAAAAAATGTGTAACTGTTCTTTTTGCAAATGTAGCTCAGCTGATGTTTCTCAGAGGTATTTGTTGAAGTGTGTAGGTAACCAGATATTAAAAAGGGTCAAACCTGACATGTTAGTAGTTGTTCTGTTTCGAGCTGATGCATGGCTCACGCACATTGCCTCAGATGATGAACAGCCCTATTTCAAACAGTACTGCTGGAGCGGAAACAGCATCCAGGCCTCTGATGATCATGTCAGCAAGTGACAGAGACCTACAGCCTCTTCTGGAAAGAGGAAACTAAGAGCTGGAAGTCCACAATTCAAATCCCGCATGAATTTCCACTCAAGTGATGGCAGCTGTCCTGTTCTGCGCACTGAGAGCAGAATCAAAGACCTCCAGTCCATGAGATTTATTAAAAGGCATTTATAAGCAGCTGTGGGTGGTACCTTGCTCACAGTTTGTGTGCTCTCAGCACAGAAGGACGTATTAAGCCATGTTGACCAAAACATTGCACAGACAGGCCTTGCAACAAATAATCTTTCCTGAGATCAGCAAGCATTGCAAATTTGGGACATAACATTATTGCTTGGTGAATTATGAGTAAAATCAAACATGTAACAATCCCACATGTACTGCTTAATCCTCTTGCAGGGACTGAAAAATGAGGAGTAACATGATAAAATTTTATCCTTTTAAAATACCATCTTTTAAGTAAAGATTTCTGTCTTATTAATCCTTCTGTGTTATTTTATTCTTGTCCTTCTTTTGCTCTCTTAACTTCTCCTTTTAAATCAAGCTGACACTGCAATGGTGGTCTAGCAGTTTGTGTCATTTCCTGTAGCCGTTCTCCATCCTCTGGGCAACTGATATTTACAGGCCACAACTTCAGTTGGCTGGCAGTTTCCAAAGGAGAATATAGGAAAACTTGCATTGAGTCAAACCAAATTACCCCCTATATTCTCTTTTCCTGTAGAAGAATCCCTATATAACTGTTGAAGTCTAGTAAAAGCAAGACCAGAATGTAGGGATGGTTTACATTCATGTTGTTCAGAAATTTCTTCATTCAGAGGCAATGTTTTTTATTTAATGACTATAGATTTTCTCCCATTATTTTGTCCAATCATATATTTTAAAGCATTTGAACTCCTAATATTTTCAGAATTCCAGGCTAAATATATTCTTGTTTTAAAATCATCTTGTGCAGGAAAGTGAAAGATAGGGAACAATCATTCCCTGCCCTGCACTACTCACTATTTTCACGAACTATATGTTCTTCCTTTGTCTCCCACTTTGTAGTTGAAGTTCCTTCTTCATTCATTGTATAGAAACTGTTCCAAACCTTTAATTGTTCATCTTGCTTCATCTTCTTGATGTCTTCCTCCTCTTTCCTCTGCTGTTTTATTCTCTTGGCTATGGATGCAATGTAAATGCAGACAGAATTCAAGATGTAAGAGTCCCATAGCATCATACAGTGGCAGAAAGTTTTCAATTCCTGTTTTCTTTTCTATTCCTTTCCAAAATTTGGTTTGATTTTCTGAATGGTGTTAAACAATGAGCTGGTCATAGACTCATAGAATCATAGAATGGTTAGAGTTGGAAGGGACCTTAAAGATCACCAAGGTCTAACCCCCCTGCCATGGGCAGGGACACCTCCCACTAGACCAGGTTGCTCAAAGCCCCATCCAGCCTTGCCTTGAATACTTCCAGGGATGGGGCTTGCACAGATTCCCTGGATAACCTGTTCCAGTGCCTTACCACCCTCACAGGAAATGATAAAACTTAAAGGTAAGCTCTAATCTTCTTCTAATACGAGCTTTCTCCCACACATGTATATGCACAAAAAAAATTGCAAATCCAGTTATAGACCAGATTTTTTTCAAATGCTGTTAATCAGAAATTTAAATATAAATTTGCACAATCAGGGGAAAAAGTCTGTTAAAAATATCAGAAATATTAGAAATAAAATTTATATTTAAATTCTGGAGTACTTTTTTAGAAATTTTCTAGAATACTTTTACAAAAAGTTACTTGCTTCTTAAAAACAAAGTTTTGATTCCATTTCTAAAGAAAACAAAAAAAAACTGTTCTTTTTGCTAATGATTTTGCACTAATTTAAATCCAAGGTAACAGCATTGGCTTAACTGCAGTGGATATAGCTTTGGAGCTATGTACCACTTTGGCCAAGTTCTTTCAGCAAAACTTTTTATATGACAAAAGCAAAAAATTGTTAACTACTTTTGAAAAAGCTTGTTAGAACAGCAAATGTATTTTCCCTTATGCAGCCATTGCTAAGTATATGTCATTTGACCCTGAAATTACTTTATGGTATGAAACAAAGCCCAGAAAAATCAGTGGGAAATCTTCAATTTGGCCCGGCATTTGTAAACTCATTCCTCTTTTCATATATATGCGCAAATCTATTTGACATCTATGGGGTAAACCCTACTGCCATTTCATACAATTGGTTCTGACTAATTCAGTTCATGTAGTATGAGTTTCTCCACACATATCTAAGATCAGAATTTAGCAGAGCATTAACAATGTGTCTTAAGATATAAGATATTGCATAACTTTCCTCATATGGTGCACTGCTGAATAAATACTTTCTCCGAAATCAAGATCAAGTTGCTTCAGCATCACTTCCGAACACGAATAGAGGAGTATTTGACTGCTGTACCCAGATTTTGCTTCACACTCTGGGCAAAAGTCATGTGTTTGTTGTAAGAACAGAGCATGGCAGATCAGCCACCTTAACCAACTGCCATGTAAAGTTAATCTTAAATTGCCATTGTTGGCACTTCCTTTTGGTAGAGAAGTGGTACTTACTGGCACTGGCCTTGGTGGCTACCATGCAGCCAGCACCCTTAAAAGCAATTCTTCATTCTTGAGAATGAATCATTTCGAAACTGCATGGTAAATAGCTTTCATTTCTACCCAACAGGAAAAATGTCATCTGAAACATCAACAACATTAGCCTCTCTCCAATGAAAAGTCATCAGAACTGGACCATTACATGAAAAATGAGTAACATAATTCACTCACAAAATGTAAAATATCAGCACAGGAGACTGGAGCAAATTTACTCTTGCTTAAAATAGTCTACTTTAGGCTATATGCCACCTTTATTAAACTTTAAATTCTGTTGCAAACACGTGCAACAACAGGAGTTGCTCCAAGGCCTGGAGATGGTTGGCAGAAGAGGCAAGGGTCAGGAAGATTGCGCTTTATCTCAGTGCAGTAGTACTTTGTGAAATGTGAAACATGAAAGTAAATCCCCTTGTGGCTGTTTAAAGAATAAATAACAATAGCGTATTCATGTATGACCCCCTGTTTGCATATTTTAAGTTGATATGTTCACAGCTCTGTGAAATACCAATGCAAACAGCTGTTTGCTTCCTATTCCTGAGGCTTGAAATCACTTACCTAAGCACATCTTGAACCCGGGCCACCAGCTGCAGCAGCTGCAATGCAGCATATGCTCACATGCACACACGTTTTTCCCTCAAAACCTCACCAATCAGCAGCAAATTATACTGTTCAAACCTCCAGTATAAGGTAGTAGGCTAAAAAAACAGACATCTGGGTTTTATATTAACATTGACAGATAACTTTGCAAATGTTCTGCTTTCTTTATGTGAAATAGAAAAGAAAATAAGTGGTAAATCATTAGAATATATTTATGCTACACTGGAGCTGCAGAGGTATGGTCTAACTCAGGGTTTATATTGCTGTCTATGTGAACAAGGTTTTGGTTTTAACTCTCCTGGGAGTCCCACCAGAAAATGAGCTTAAGATGGTGCAAGGAACTTGTTTCTGCCAGTGAAGCAAGAGGAGTGGCTGGTGCTGAAAGGAGGTGGGGCCCATGAATTAAGAAAACTGGGAATGATTATATTGGCAGAGGATTGTGTTTATTCAGCGTTTGCCATCAACAGGACTACTGTGTTCTTGTTAAAATTTCCCCGTGTAGACTGCACTAGATAGGTATTAATGGTGAGGACATGGGGGTTCAGGGATTGCCTTTGAGGGCAGATTTCAAGTTGCAGTTGCCATACCAGGCTTCTCAGTGATTCAGGCTTGGGCATGGAAAGGGGCTGGTGGCCAAATAACCCACAGATCAAGCTAAAGATTTCTCTCCACCTTTCATACCCTCTGTCTTCCCCAGAAGGGCCACGAGATTCAAGGATAAAAAGAGAGGAAGAAATAAAGACAGTACCTTGCTCTGCAACTACTCCATATCTCTTCCTCTCACAAGCTGCAATTTCGCCAGCCTCACATTTCTTCACTTCCTAAAGCAGATCTGTCAGGCTTTCAGCTGCAGTGTCCTTGGGCACTTGGGTTCCTCACTCCTCCACTCTGCTTGATTTCCCAGCTCCCACTAGATCCAGTCCCCATTACCCTGACACCAAATCCTAGATTTTATAGTGGTGTCTACATGAGTAAATAAAATGGACTAGGGCCCATCCCGTGGGTCCCTGAGCAGTAAGGGGAAAAAGTCAATGCAGTCAATACTCTACCCGAAAGACATAAGTGCCCTCGAAAATGAAAGAGTCTCAGCTGGTGAGAAATTGAGGGAAAGTGTTCATATTCCTTTGATCCAGCATCACTCCATCTGTTGTGTGGCCTCTGAAGACATTTATGTCTATTTTCCCAGTGTTTTCAGTATATTATCATGATAGTTCTTCACAAATAGACTGAGCAACAGAGGAATATTTTGAGCGATATGAACAAATAAGACCTCAGAATACTTAAATCATGTTTGTTTTGTTATTCTGAAATGCCTCTACTGACATTTATGGGGAAATAAATCTTTTTTTCAGAGTGTTCTGTGGTGTCCTGGTAGCTTCAGCTGAACATTTTCCAGGACTCGGGACAAATTCAGCCTGGGTCAAAATAATAAAGTTAATATTTTATGCAGTATATTTCAGAAAAATAAATAGAATGGATCAGTGAGAAATGCAGAATTGTAAAGCTCCTTAATATAATTTTTAAACATTATAAATGAAACTGAGACTCAAACACCTTCAAAAAGCCCTGTCAGACACTGTAGTATGCCTTGGACTTAAATTCACAAGAGCAGGCCGTGACCAAAGTGTGTTTTGGAGACATTTGACAATGGTCACATAAGTGTCTGCGAGGGAAAATAAGAAGTTAAAATCCAACTTCATTTAACCATACTTAGAGGATTTACTTCAGAAACTGTGAAACGTGATTGTTTATACTCAGTTGCTGGAACAATAATCAATTAAAGATCAATGCACCACATTATCACTGAATACATGTTTTTGAACTCCAATAAATATACAAGTTAATACTTCTTTTTAATGGTTTTTCGTTTCTGCTAAAATTACAAAACAATTACAAACTTATATTCAATCAATACTGTATTTCATAAGTCACAGTTTTAACTAATTTAAAAATTTTGGTTGTTACCAGTGCTTCAGCTAAGTCATGTTTTATTCCATGAGTACCCCAATATCTTGCAAGAGAAAAAGATCAAGAACACAAAAACTTTCCTTCATTCAAAGGTCTAGTACCTCTATCAACTCTCATCATTTTGATCTTTGGGGTAGCTTTGGTCTTTTGGGTTGCTTTGTGGCAACTTAGCATAACTTTATGATAATTTATTATGACAACTTAAAGAGATCATCCATCCACAAAGGGAAAGGCTCAGGACTGCATTGTTCGATTCCCAAGCATTCTGCTGGCATCTTCAGACTGAGAAACAATTGACCAGGGTTTTGAAAATCTCTGTTTAGGACACTAGATTGTGTCTACATTCACAAAGGAGTAACAAAGCCACTTGAAGGTGAGGATAGCTGAGTAATTAGTGCAGCTGAGGTAGTTTTGATATTCCTGCTAATTCGCTCAGAGCCAGTTCTGCAGCTGTGTCCTGTTGATATGGAGATGTGGCCCTCTCTGCTTATAATTTTGCTGAAGTGCCAAGTGTTAGGAAGAGTTCAATAATGAAATTGTTGATATACATATCAATTAATTAATTAATTATAATTACTATAATATTGCATTTATTCTTTGCGAGCAAGATGGAAAACCAAAAATCTCTGCTATTAATTTAGTGGACACACACATTACTAGTGTTAGCATTTATTTTTTCTTCAGTGTGAAGTTACTTGCTGTAAAGATGCAATTGTAAAGATGCAAATGACTCCTTAATTTGGGGTTGATTGTGGGAGAATAAATTCAGCCAAAAAACAGGAAAATTCAGAAAACTTCATGTTGATATTTGGGGAAATATTTCTGGTTTTTATATGCATTTTGAAAATGACATTTATTTTAAAATTACATTTGAAAGAGGAATCACCAAATACATTTATTTTCAGATCAATCAAATTATTTTCCACTCTATACAATATACTTCAGGGTTTGGGCTTTTTTGTTCACCAAAGAAATAAATCACTTATTTTTTAGTGATTTTCCTTAAATTTTTATCTGACAAAAAGAAAAAATTTCTAATGCATGACTCCCAGACAAATGTATATTAATTATAAATGTGCATGTTTATCTGTATATTAATGTGTTTCAAACATGAATTCTTGTTAAGTTGCCAGTGCTACTATATTTGACAAAGAAATTTGCTCCGTCTCATTGGCCTAACACTGCAAGACAGTGAGTGACCTTTGTATTGTGATGACAGCATCGATTCACTTGAGAAGTCTTTGAATAGGCACCAGACAATGTCCCTGAGTGTGGTAAATTGCTGAATGACAACCAAAATTTGGGGGTGTAGACCTCAAATTTGGTTTGCTGTTTCCCAGTGAATATTTAGTAGGGGAAGAGTGCATCCAATTGCTCCTATTTCAAGGCTTTGTAAAAGAATTTTCAGTCAATGTATTCTGGTTTACAGAAATAGCTCTCTCCAAGAATAATCTCTGAGGGTTCTGTTAAACAACAAACAGATCCTAAGCTCTCTGAGCAGAAGCCAAGGAAAGGCCACAAGTGATACAGAGACTGGCTCTGTACACAGACGGCTGATTTGGCAAGACAATAACCAACATACTGAAGAAGGCCTCTTTTGGTTTTCATTCTCTTTAAATCTCTCTCAGCGCTGAACCGTGAGAGTTGTAGGCAGGCTGGTATAAGCAGAAGTATTTGAAATTATCTCTTTCTTGCCACCGAGCTACCGGATAAACTGGGATAACTGCTAGAACTGGTTGAGATAAGCACTACTTTGGTGACAAAAGCTTTTTAATCCTGTGTCACAACATCTCCTTGTTACATTTGTTGGTATGAAAGTGGTTTCAAAAGGGACTGTGTAATTGTTTTTATACTTAAAACCTCTTTTTTTCCCATAGGGGAATCTTCCTTTAACTGGAAGGCATATGGTGCATGATGTTCTTCGTGTTTATTTTTGCCCCATTGTTGCTTTTTCTGTGTATATCCTTAAAGAGCTTTCTGGCTGACCTATGTGCCTGTTGGCTGACATCAGCGGGGAGAATTGCAGTGCCTTGAGAATACCCTCATCATGAGGACCGAGATGTTCAACTGACCCAAGAGCCAAATAATTTTTGGACACTCAAATACAAATTGACTGTGTTACATGAATAAATTGTGGAGAACCAACTTGTATCTTTACCAAAAATTCAGAGTGAATATAACGCGAATAACTTAAACTGTCACTAGAAATGTTCACATGTATTTTTAATGACATTATATAATCATAATGAATATTATACCATACTAAAGTATCATCTCCAATTTTTTCATGTACTACCTTAATTTCAAAATAAATCTGTAATGGAGTAGATAGTGAACTAGCTTGTCATTTGCCATGTTCAATTCAACATAAGCAAAGGACTGACACTGACTAAGCAAGTCCAAGCATTCTGGAAACCTTTCTAGTTTTGAAGGGCTTTTTAAGATTTATAAAAATCCATTAATTTTAAAAGCCCTATAATAAAATTGAATTATTCACAAACAATGCAAAGCAGTAGCTGGAAAGTACCTAGAGGGTACAGACAATCACTAAGAACCTCATCTGGGGGAGCTGAGTCAGCACGATGCAAGTGCTGGGACAGCTCCACTGACATCACTGGAGTTACACTAATGCAACAGGACAGATTACATCTGAGATCCAGCCTAACATGAACAATAGATTTGCTTAAAGTCTTCACATTATTATAAAGGATGTGAAAACAACTGGAGCCAGTCCTGATACTGATGTTCTTCAATAACTGTTATGTAAAACTGCATACAAATCACCTCAGACAATGTACATCTCATGGTTTGCCGTTTCTAAAGATGTCATACGTTGGTAAGTTTAAGCCAATTTCTAAAAAAAATGTCACATAAAGACTGTCCTAGTCCTCCTCAGCGCCTTGCAAATCAGGTCATTACTACTTCTTTGATAAAAATGAAGCCGTTTTCCTCCTGATGTTACATAGCAGAAGAAAAGGACCTTTACCAAGGCTACAATTCTCAAAGGCTGCTTGACCTTACAAGAAGATGCATCACCATAGGAAAAATAACCCTCAGTAAAAAAGACTAACTCTGAGAATGTATTTTAGGGTCAATCGAAAAAGATCCCTAGAATGGCAAACATTTCTTATTTTCTCTCCCTGACACGCTAAGCCAGTATCAAAAAAGCCTCAACTCCGTTGCCTAACCAAAGGCTCCTGGTGCCATTTGAGACATAGTAAGGTAGCTGAATGAGATATCACTGGTGAACAGGAGACAGGCCCTATGGGAGACCTATAATGTTCTGGAGCAGCAGTTGGAGCCCAGGTGCTCTGTGTGACTTACTGCGTCCATGTAGGCAGCTGAAAGGAGGCCAAATATTAACATTTCTATTAATAGTAGGGCATCAGAAAATAGAAAAGCTCTACAAAATGCACTTATTATGTGGGTATCTCTATCTCTGAAAGGAAGGCCATAATTCAACCTAGTATTAGTACTTTACCTTCAGTTGAAGTTGAAAATTACTTTAGGGAAAAAGAACAATATAAACATGAGAAAGATGAAAGTAAAAAGTTCGGGGAAATTCTTTTATTACATTCAGCAACAGATGGATATATACATCTCAAATTCAGTAAATGCTTGGGAACAAGTATTAGAAGCAAATCAATAGGATACGAGCTAGATAGTTGATGATTCTAAGTTTTCTTTGGTTTTGTGTGACCTACTTTGTAGATACTTAGCTGACAAAGTGCTGAGAAATATTGTAGATGATTTATGACAGTAATAATGTTATTATATTTCAGGGTTTGCAAGAAATGCTTGCTACTATCGCCCACTGGCTTCAGGGTTGCATCCTGTCTTCTCTGATTCAACGCCAGCAACGATAACTCATTCCTTCAGCATGTCCCATTTTGGTTACAATGATGCAATTTACTTAAGCTGGAAAGAATCAGCCCTGGGAAAGTTGCAGCTGCTGCAGATGCAGGAGCAGTTCACTTCCTTAGGCCCATCAGTCACAAAACCCTTTGCTTCACACTTGCAGCCCACACACCATCTAAATTGGTCTCTAGAGGTGAACTCTGTCTTCTCACCGATTAAATAAAATTCCATAGGTCTGCATGGTGCCTGCTTGGGACACTCAGTTAAGTCCATACAGTCAGTGGTTTGAACTCAGGCCTAAGTGAGACTGTGGTTTTTACGCCGTTTTGCTTCATGGGAGACATGTTTGAGTCCCTTCCTGTTCTTTCTTCCTTGGACAGCAAATTACTGTATTAAAATTCATTTTACATTTGCAAAGCCGAAATAAAAGAAGTGGGGTTTTTATCAAAGTGAAATATAGTGAGATTTGTTTCACTTCTTGTGGGATGGAAGAAGTTCTTGGGTACAGAGGCAAGTACAGATGTCAAATTGGTTGGTTTATTAAATAATCATAATTCTATCTTTAACATATCATGCAGAAATTATTGTAACAAATCTTACCAATAATTCCCATGACCTTTTAAATACTGCTAATTTTTTGAGTTACACTGTAAATTAATATTGCATCCAAAGGTAAAGTTTGATAGGACTTTACTTGAAACTCCTCAGTAATATATAAATGGAGTTTTACATATATTTATGATACAAAGGCCAGAGGCTAGATGCAGACTCTCTTTTTCTTAAAAAAACCTGGGGTTTATATACACACATACATACATATATACCCCAATATGACTAATGTGTATTAGAGAACAGTTGTTATTTTAAGATTTCTTTACAAAAAGAAATACTTGTGAAACATAATGAATTGCAAATAGTATTAATAAATTTGGGAGTGATCAGCAGTACTGAAAAATTGGAATTTTTAGACACGTCCAAATTTGACTATATTTGGTATTATTTTGCTTCTTTGAAGCCTCCTCCCCAAATGCAGGTAGCATGAAGTAGTGTGCAGAAATATCTCATATTTAAGCATAACCATTGCTCTCAGTTTGCTCTGCTGGCTAACAGAGAGATAACCAATACCTGAAGGAAAACTGACACTCTGCTGGCTTGATTTTCTAGACTGTTTTAGGGAATATTTTGCATATATTTTGCAATAGCTGGAAGGGGATTATACGTGCAAAGCTTTTATTATCTTCTTATTGCTTTAGTCTATCACCTAGTTTCTGCTTTGAAAATGCCTTAATCAGTAAAAAAAAAATAAAAAAAAAAAAATTAAAAAGAACCTTTTACCGGGGAGGTGTGTGTGAATTATAATTTGTAAAGTCACTGATAGCAATAGCATCTGAATATATCCAAAATTACATCAGAATATATGAAATTTAAAAATAAAACAAAACCAAAAACCAACCAACCAAAAAACCAATAAAGATTTAAACAAGCATGAAAGAACCACACACATTGAAAGGTATGTGCATAAAACGTCAGATGGAAGAACAAGGAGAAAAATAAGAGAGTGGGTAGAAAGAATGAATGTCACCAGAATAACCATACCAGCTAAAATCTCAATAACAAAATATGTAAAATATTTCTAAATCATACTGCAGCCTACACACTAGCCACAGGGTAATAAAGAACTCACAAAAGCGAAGACATTTCTGAACATCTAATTGTCATAGACAAGATCAGTTCCATATAGTCCCAAAGTTCAGAGAGGAAGAGTCAATTACATTTATTGTGAATATATTGCCAAGGATAGACAAGGTTCAATTGTACTGAATTGTTCCTAAGGTCATGGAATATCATTCTGCTAAGGCTTCCAGCTGGCAAATTCATTCTCTCACTCTCTCATTTAGCCTCTTGTGTTTATTTTGTAATTGTACTCATGACAGCAGAATTACTGAACCTGCCTGTGCAGCCACAAGATGGTTATTTTCAATGAAAAGTGTGTGAAAATTGTTAACTGGTCTCTAAGCAAGTGACGGAAATTACCCAGTTCAGTCCTGATCTTATGTTTATAATTAATGTTCAACCTCTAATTTGAATTTTTCATTATTCAGGAACAGTAGGCAAACTTTTTTACAAGATTTTTATTAGTAAATAATAAAATTCAAGACCACATTTATTCTGGGAAATGACAGTGGAATTGGTGTGAACACTTATTGCATTTAGGCCATAAAATTAGCCAGGTGTTGACAGCCAGCTCTTTTCTGTCACAAGCAATTTCATCAGCTAATCCACTGTCTAAAACAACAGCAATAGCAACCTTTAACTATGTGTACAATAGAAGAGTTGTTCCAATGCACAATCAAATCCTTTTACCTTGAAGAGTGGCACCACTGGCCCCATTCTCTCTTGGTAAGCATAGAGTTGAACAGCAGCCCATCAACAAGGATCTCACTAGCTAGAGGGATACAAACAAGTCTTTGAAATATGCATGAAAGACAAGTATGAGGGAATCTAGTAGGGTCTGAAAAGAAGGGTAGATTCTGTACAAGATCGAAGGAAGTCATCTTCAGGTGTTTACATGTAAGCACTTCCACAAGGGACAGATCAATGGTGGGAGTAAGAAGAGTCCTTAGATTGTGGGGAAGTCAAGGCACTTGGAAGCAGAAAGCCACTGGCTGATCAGCCAAGTATCTGAGGTAGTCTCCATGCTCTCCTTCAAGGTGAGAGTTTTTCTTAGCTCCTGTGTCTTATGTGTCAGTTTCATGTGAATAAAAACCTTACTAACTGAACCAAGGCCTAAGAGAGCAAGGCAACCCTTCCTACTTTGGAGGTGGGGAGAGAGGATTTATTTCAGGAATTTATTTCCATGAAGACTTCTACATTGCTCTGGCAGGATTTCTGCAGCAGCAGATGGACCTGTGTTTTGCATGAAAGTGGAAAAAATTACACTTTTACATTCATCAACACATTATTATTATTATTTTTTAAATCCGATGCCTCAAAAGCAACTTCAGAACTTCTACTATTTTGTTTGTTTTGTTCTCATATTCCTAAATAGTTACTGATGGTTTTTATTCAACAGCAATGAAATTGCCTGGTTTGCACTATCCTATGTTGTTGCAGCACACAGTAGTGGTTTACATCTAGATATTTATCGTCCCATTTGCCTAGGGCTAGACACTTTATGCTTTAATGAAAAAACATATTGTTCACAAAAGGCTAGCCTAAGATTTCCTAGATGTTTTACAAATCTGGTATTAAAAAAATTGTTGGATAAAACATTCCAGAGAGTAGATAAGACTCTTACTGCTGAGTGCCCCACCCCGCAGAGAGCATGCCCCAGTGGGCTTGGGTCCAGGGCCAGACACTAAACATTTGGCAGGTAGGTTTTTTTATTGCATTTCCCTTTTAATTATTTATTCTTTCCCTTAGTATTTGTTAAATACACATTTAGTTAGACGGCTGAATTCTTGTTTTTCTGTTGAATTTAAGGCACCTGTTCCTACACTGGCGAGTCCCACTTATACTCCTTGACACCCTCATATTGTCAGATTGGTAGAAATACATAACGTTCTAGAAGAAAATTAGGGTCCAAACTTACATTTAATGATATTTTCTCATTTATTTGATGTGGCGTGCAAGGCAGCATTTCTTTTTCTGGCAATTGGACTCTCAGACAGAGATGTCATGCTCATAATACTGTAATTCTTGGGGTTCTTTTCCCCTAATTGTAAATCCTTTACCTCCCTGAAAGTAACATTTTCCAGAAGTGGAAAACTAGTCATCCTAGCTACTTAACAAACAGAAAAACTCTCCAGATGCTACTGACATGCAATGGCTTAACCAAACTTAGCAGGAATTATTTAAAGGAAAGTGTCAAGATTGTGCCAGTACGTCTCAATAAACTTCTGCTGCTTAAGACTATGTATTCTAACATAAAAATGCAGCTATTGTAACTGCTAGAGTATGATAGCTCATAAAAGATAATTTTTTCTTACTTACAATAAAAAGATAATAGATAATTTTCATTTAAAATAAACAGCGAATTGGTTTAGTTGTGCAGTTTTTTGTTATGGAGAAAACAAGAGAGGAAGACAAATGTGTGGAGGTAATAGAATTTGTTTGTAAAATTGTATCTATTTTAAGAATTTTAAAATCTAGGTTGGTGTCTTTCTGAATGTGAAGGAGACGGCTGAAATGTACTTGACTTCCTCTAAATTCTACTTCCATTTCCAGTTCAAGATATTCCTGTCAAATTATGTGTGTTGGAATAGAAATATATTAGTTCCCGTGGACTATGAAGGAAGATTTGAAAATCTTATGAAGGATTATAGACAGTGTCCCAAAGCAAGGTCATATCTTTGCTTTTACTACAGCTTTGCAGGCTGAAGTTGTGAAGATTCCCTAAGAAAACTTACTGTGTTGGAGCCTTGCAGTTGGAGAACTTATGTAGCTCCAGTGAGATATTTTTGAAAATCCAGTTCCAGTATTTCTGGAATGAAATATTTTGATATTTTCTTCTAAAGGAAATGGTACATAACTATACATATTGTGGATGGATGGATGGATCCACCTCTTCCATCCTAAAGTGCTTGGTTTTGATACAAAAAACTCTCTACACAGGCAAAGTTTAAGTTCTTAAACAGGTCTTGCAAATGACCTTACACATCTTTTGATTCTGGGGAAGGGGAAGCTGCTAGAGGGAAGCATTAGTAAAGTGTTATTTGTTTACCAGAAGGCTACCTCTTCTTCCATCTAATTATAGTGACAGAAGGTCTCTGGCAAAAAAAAGGTGATTTTTCCATTTTGCTGACAGAAGACATACTCATGTCATTCATGCTTTTTTCCTCTCCAGCTTTACATCAATTGAAATGAAACAGGAATTTGGCTTATAAAGGATAAGAAATTGAGTTTAATGTTGTATGTTTAAATAATTCAATCTAAACTAAAAGAAAAATACTACTGCAAGTAATTTTTTTTTTTTAAGTTCAGAAGTGGACTAAAATAACCACACACACCTTGCATTAATTCATTTAACTTAAGGTATGGGAGGCACAAAAGTTAGAGGAAAGAACTTCTTGTGTTTAGACAACAGAAAGAGGAAAGGAGATGAGAGGAGCACCTCTACAGAGTGACTGAGCCACTGAGGAGATTGCTCTACAGCATCACTTAGCTACATCCATTGACTAAGTATAACATAGAACTAAGGGGCAATGGTCCTACCACACATCTATCTGATAAGCATTTACCCATGTGCAGGTAGCCCATGCAAAGCCAATGCAACACTTTCACTCTCAATTTATAACCTCACTCATACAAGTTTTAAACATTGCCAAGATATGAGTAGTTATTATACTGCATGAGCTCATGTCAACTACTTTCATCAACCAGTCCTTTAATACTCTGCTTTACTTTTCTTGCTATTGAGTAAACCCAAAGGTGTAGTATTGTTGCTTTAACAAGATTGGACCCCACCTGCCCACCCAAGCTAAACATATGTTAAATAAAAAATACATTTTGTTTAATTTTTTAAATTTAAAATGTAAATTATAACATTATGTCATTGGTCTATTTTATGGGAGATTAAGTGATGTTTATAAAGATTTTATTACTCAGTAATGCCTTTATTCAAAGCATGAACAATTACTAGATCCCTATTCCAATTTTAAGTACACCTGGGGAATTACAGGCATTGGCAGACAGAAAGTTCTGTATGAAAATCATTGATGCTCTGGGCTGACTTGTCTACATCTGAAGATGGTGATTAAGAGACACTTTGTTAAGTTTCCAAATTTTCTGTCATAAAGCTGTTCACTTTTTTCTCTCTCGTATTCCATTCCTTACTCCTTATCTTCTGTGAATTATGTCTGAAGTTTTCAAAGATGCCCAGTGTTCAGATCAACAGGACTTGCAGACTTCCTGAATGCTTGTATGGAAGTCAGTTCAGCTACACAAGATGGAAAACTTGAACCAGTATGCTTCTCTATATACTTCATTCCAGAAATTTTATGTACATGGAACCTGGGAGACTAGTGTAGAGGTTATTGTGCAGAATTCCTTTGCTCTTATGTGAAAATGACTGTTTGTGGGGGTTTTGTGAAATGGGAACGGATATTTCTACATGTCTGGTTTTTTTAACTGAAGAATAAAAATGAATTGTGATCCTTTTCGGGAAATTAATAACAAATAGTATATTTCCCTGTTTGTTTTTTTTTTAAAGATACCAGCTAAGAGTTTCATATTTCTTCTTTTTTCATCTTGGCCACAGTTATTTTCCAGCTAGCCAGCGGGACTATAGGGTGAGGATCTTTGAAGAACAGTCGGTCTGACTGATAAACCGACTTTTAACCCTTAGCAGGAATAGTGTCCCAAAAGAAACCTACAAAGTATTCACATTATTGTTAGTGTTATGGAGAACAGCAGTATATAGAGGCCTCAGTCTACAACCAGGCTACATTATTCTGTACCTAAGATAAGTACCTTATTCATGTACCAGAGTTAACAAGCGGAACAGAAAATGGATTAAAATATCTTTAATGATGACATGGTAAAGGTAAAGGTGAAGGTGAAGAAACCCATGGCTAGATTGAACCACTTAATATCACCAACATAGTTTGTGATGCATCCTGACGCTGAGCCCTTATCACTTGGATCCCAGATGGAGATGAACCATTCTGGCTTACAGAAACAACTGTAGATTAGAATACAATGTCATAACATCTTGTCACTGATCTGTACTACATAAAATTAAGTTACTCTTACAAGGGTTTTATTATCAAGGAAATGCTTCATTTAAATAGGAGCAAACCAGATCTCTGACCACCAATACATTCTTCTTGAGCAACTCCAGCTTTTACGGACAAGTGTCCATGACACAGATCCTCAATTTACTGAATACAGTTTCATGTAGAAATGCTACATATTGTCTAATGTTTATTACTTCTGAAGTCATTAGGAGTTCTATCACTGTTTCATGGAACATCAGAAGTCCATCATATCGTAGTCATCTGAAACACACGCTAACCAGGATAGATATTTATTGCTGTGCATAACTATTTGCAGGTGTGAACTCCAAGGGAGGACAGAACACTGAGATTTGAGTAAAATACTAAAAATAAATAGATGGGGACTGTCTTACAGTAAAAGAAATTATTAAATATAGTACATGTATTATTCTTAAAAAACAAAACTGTTAGCAGCTTGTTCCAGACTCATCTCAAGACATACATGCAAATTCTTTTCAAAATAGCAATCATTGGCTAGATCACACACCATCAGTGTAGGAAAAGTACATAAAATGTCTGTTACTGTCAGTTTCATTCCATACATAAAGGTGACATTTTATGGCTATTATGTCTAATAAAAATGTAACCAGACTTTTTTTGTATCTTTATCATTTTAAAGTTTTGTTCTTCTGAACTACTGTCCATAATAAACAACGCCATCAATTGAAGTTATTCATTTCCTCTTCGGAGTGTTATGATAATAAATGAGTAACAATATATTAAATTATTTGCAAATATTAAATATGTATCTACACACTCTTTCTTACATGTTTCAACAGAACATTGGATTTACCTTTGCAAAAAACAATTGTAGCTGCTGTATCAATTTTTTTTTTTCCAAATGAAAATTTACATGCCTTAAAAAATCACTTTCTGTTCAATAGCATCTATTTTCAGTAATCTCTGTTATTAAGGAGGAAAAGGATATGCAGAAAGGGATAGCAGTTGTAGAACTATTAAATGATTGTGTGTTTGAGACACTTGAAAGGTCAAACAGCTTGGAGTTACTTCAGCTATTGATAAGATGAGATATGAGCTCAGTTCGCACACTGAATCAATTACACTAAGATGATAACTGGCAACAGTTGAATAGGTCTTAATTCTTTACCTAACCTAGTAAGGCTTATATAAGACTTTGGGGAATAGCAGCAGACTATCTTAAAACTTTCATCTGAAATATTTGTCAGGATTTCCTCTGAGAAGTTTGGAGGACAAAACCATCTAAGTATGTCTTTCCCACAAGGGCTTCAGCTGTAATATCTTCCAAATACCTTTTTCCATTACATAAATTCTGTACCTTGACATTTGTACCTCAACATTTATTGTATTTGGCTCTTTTGCAAACCACCTCTTTCCTATTTAAAAATTCTCACAGTTATCTTTTGCACCTACATCCCTTCTACAGTATGTAAGAGACCAACTCTGACTCCCCAGTGCATATTTTTATGCACTAGGTTTTCTTAAGTAGCAGAATTGCTGGGGTCCTAGATGTTTTGGTTGGTCCAGAGCAGAAGTAACAAAGTATACATACTTGAATTAGGAAAGAGCATTTCTGACATGGGAAAGCTGCAGACCGCTGGAGAAGTTGGGAGCAACCTTGGATCCGCACTGGGCCATTCTTACATCAACAGTAGAGAATATTGAAGTTAAGTACAAATGGAACTAGTGCATCTCAATGCTTTTGAAATTCAGGTTACGTATTGCTTGATCAAAAAGGGCAAAAGGACAATGTTAATGTGGAATAAGAGGAAGAATGTGAATGCAGACTAGTCTATATTGGGAAAAATTACTAGAAAAAGAATAAAAGAAACTGGACCGCAACTTTTTATTAGGTGCTTAGCTGCTTTCGAACCCTGAGAGAGTGAAATTAACTCTGGGTTCTGAATACAATCTAGTGTTAAAGTAAAATTATTGAATCATTTAGCTTTCAACAGTCAAAACCCAATGGTTTTATCTTTCTAAGCATGTTTTCAATAAACTTACAACTTAAAACTTTCTGATTCTTTTCTAATATAGCTAAGCACAAAAAAAAAAAAAAAACCACCAAAAACCAGCTATTGTTTCATTCCATTAAAATATTTAAGGAAATAATTTGCCTAAAATTGCTCTTTTGTCATTGAAATATGAGTGTTAAAAATAGTGAAATATAGAAATAGAATAGAAATAACTAGTATGTAGAACTAATGTTAATTCCGTGTGAACATATGGGAGCTTATTACAATATTATGCCTAAAGAAAACTCTGAAAGAACAATGCAATAATGATCTTTCATTGACTTTGTGTTAGTGTATGCATTGCACAGCCAGAAAACACCACAGATTACTTCCCTGCATAAAGTGCCTATAGCAATAAGAGCAAAAACAAATATTTGCTGGGGGGTAAGAGACAAAAGATATGCCCTTTTCTTCTTTCACATCTAATAGAAATGCGAAGCCAGAACAGTGCTGTGCAGTTAAGAATGAAAAACTAAGTTAAACTCAAATCCATCCTGCAAGGAAAAACTGCAGGGAAGCAAAAGGTAGTAAAAAAGGTGGGCAACAATACTCATTAGGATGCCTCATACATCCACAAGTGGGATTCCTTTGTGTTATAGGCAGAATGGAATGCCAGCATTGTCCTCTACTGTTGAGCACAGATGCTCTGACACATTGCCCATCTTAGCAAACCTCTTGTGTTTTGAAATCAGGAAGCATCTAGTCTGTAATGAGGGAAAAGGAACTATGGGTAGGATGTAAAAGTTTTGTGCAAATATCCAGTATTATATATACCACTATTTTTAATCCATTCAGCGAGTACTTTGTTGGATCTGTTAAACCCAAACTGCTGTTGGGTAGCTTGTGGTCAAGATGTAGAGGTGAATGCTTTTGTTGCTGGGAGTGTCCCAAAATTATTTTTCTGTGAACATAAGACTAGACCATTACTTAACCAGTCTGTACAGAAGCTTTTCACTAGCTATCCTGAAATTTAACTCTAATATTGATTCCCTTTTCTGCAGAATTCCAGGTTTCCAGAATCTCCTAATGAACCACACATAACATTTCAGAATATCGGGTAGGGTTGCTTATTATTTTCTGCTAATTTTTTTTTTCCTTTTCCTGTTTGGCTGTGGGTTTCCATTCCGTAATGTTGACACCTGTCATCCTGGCAGTGTAGGTAGATAGCAGCATCATTTAATTACTTATTTCTCACTTTCTTTTTTCAGTAATTCAACAACCAGCTTTGCAACCAGTCTATGGAACTTAGCTCTGCAGGTTTACAGAAAGTGTGCTGCAAAGAGTTACAACTGTTCATCTCCCAACTTATCACTAATTTTCTAGATGTCTGTTGCACAATTCAATTTCCCTGTCACCTTAAGGATAACTCCCTGGCAATCTGAGAAGTCAGTTGTTTCTCTTTATCAGGAATATTTCCCTTTCTAACATGGTGAAATGTGACCTGTTGTCAATATTTCTTTTTGGTTTCTTTCTCAGAGGAGAGCAGTTGGCAGAAACATGATTACTGCAGCAGAGATGGCCTTTGGTATAAATGTTACTTCTGATTAGTGACCACAGTGGTCACACAGAGTGACAGGCAACAACGGTGACCTCGGTGCTTGATCTGATGGCACTGACAGTGTCAGCTGCAGCTGACACTGATGAGAAGAAGAGAAAAGAGAGGGTTGACAAAGGCAGTGTATAAATCACTGTTACAAAATGATGAGTAGAAAACAACATTTAGAAGAGTTTCAGTTTTGGTATGAATCCTCACCAGTACTGTAACCTTAAGGCCTTGTTCTAGCAATTCCTTGATGTGATATATTGGCAATGTCTCTATTTTGCCTTTACTGAAATAATATTCATTAACTTCTTATTAATCCCCCATTTGGATATCAGATGAAGATAAAATATCAAGACAAGTAACCCAGACATTGCATTTTTAGTACTTGTGTAAGATAAATAGCAGGAATGTCACAGAGCAAGAATGACTATACCATTTACTCTGTCTCATGTTTTCTGCTTTCTTGAGAGCCATTACAGATTTGGGGTGAGTCTGCAGGTTGAGTCCTGAGACACAGACAAAAATCTGTATTGTATGGCTCATACAACTCAACGCCTCTTTCTTTGCAAATGATGTTGTTCCCAATTTTTATAGGTGTTTCTGAAGCAAATATCACCATCTCCTGTTTTGACTTCATGAATTATTTACATTGATGGTAGTCCAAATAAGTAACCTGTGACATGAGGAGTGACAACCATGGGCAATACCAGATAATGTAATATAACATTTTTGAATTTTCATGATCAAAGTTTCCACAATCATAAAACAGCTTGCCATCAGTGATCCAGGAGAAGTCTATAGGTTCATGAAGGTGCTGGAAATAATTGTGCAGTCAAAATTATTTCAAAGTAAGTGTGGTGTATTACTGCATGGGAACCGAACTTTGAATATATACATTTTTATCATGGCCGTGCTTTTATAACTGCAATAGTATAGCTTTAGGATTGAGTATCAGTCTTCAACATAAAATTTCTAAACATAAGATTAAATAATATACTTAACATAGATTTAATAATTTGATATAGGTTTAAAATATATTAAATATGAAGAGTAAAATGTTAACATTGCTGTTCAAAAGATTCAGTAAAGTTCAGTTTTAACCTTGAAATATTGGCATTTAGTAATATCACTGGCAGGATTTTGCTAGTGAATCAGCCATGCAGCCAAAGTATCATCCAGATAATGCTTGTTTCTGAGAACATAATGAAGATGGCTAACAGTATTCTTCAAATGCGTACTAACTTAGATCTGTTACTATAACTTAGATCTGTTACTATTTAAAGGTCACAGTAAAAAAAAATATAATGAGACAGCATCAGTTCTCATACAGTATTTCATACTTGCAAGTACTCTCCACTACACAAAGAATAGAGCAACTTTGTCAAGAAAAAAAGCTGCAACAGGTAGAAGTACAGCTACTAATTACCACAGCTTTATTGGGTTCCTTTGTATATACAGAAAGGTGGTTACCTCCAGTCTTTCTCCTCATCACTTGTTTAGCTACTTCTCTAGACATAAAATAGATTTCTGGTCTTGTGAGTGCTGTAACACCTCACTTGCAGGTAACTGGCATGTATGAATATGTGCTCTTCTGCTTACTTGCAGGCAATTGAGCCATGATAACAGAGCAGAGCAAGTAGATCAGATATCAGACAATAGAAAGGAGCATTTGCAAAATATTAATTTCTCTACAATCAGACTAAAAAGTACAACTTGAGAAAAAGCCTGTTTTTCATTAGAAACAACCTCTGCATGTCGTAGTATTTCCCTAACACAGCTGTCTCTGCAGAGTAAATGTATTCTGGTCAAGCTGGCAGGCAATAACCCCTGTCTATACTACATTCTGTTTCCCTTCAAAACATAGTTGGCCATATCCAGACTGTCCAGTGAGAACAGTTCCTGGCCTGTGCTGCGTTTGCATCCTAAACTATGCCTGGGACTTGTTGGTCATGGCTGACTGTGCTGGAAGCCACTCCTGCAATTTAGTAGCATGAATGATGGAGTGAGTTTCAGTGCCTGAGGGCGGTATCTGGCAACTTTTTATTCATTAGTACAGACGCAGTCCTCAAAACTACTTCCAGGCTTCAACAGTATTGAAAACAAAACTAAGGAGATGCCTCCTGCATGGTTCATATACAAAGCTCCTCTTTCTGTGAAAATTATTTACAGAGGGGAAAAAAAGGATAAATACTTTAATTTCAGTTAATGGAAAAGATCAGGAAGAAAAAAGTGAGAGAATGCACAGATCATCTCTCTTATTTTGACAATGCCTAAACTAGAAATGCACTTGCTAATCTGAGCTAATCTGATAGTTCAGATTATTTATGGATCTTTTTGTGGTCTCAACAATTTTAGTTCTACTGTTCTGAAAGAAAACTAAGAATATACATCCTAGCAGAGTTAATAGCAAAAACATAAATAAAGAAATATCAAAAAATAAGAATTACCTATTTGACATTACATTTGTATCATTTTCTTCTACCAAAATTAAGGATTTAATGTTTGCTAAAGGTCAGTGATTTAAATCTGAAGTTAAATGGCTGATTTTCAGAGATAGTGGTCATCTGCTTTTCTTACAGACTTCTGAAGATTAAATAGCCAAATAGTTTAAAATCAGAAGACTAACAGTGTGCTTCATGTACTTGCGGAGGCACTATAATGTACTGGATGCAACTCTGAACATACAAGAAACATATATTTGCAAGTACTCATTAAAAATGTTGTGCATGTGTATCAGGCCACTCAATGGAGAATGGCTCAAGGGGGACCAGGAAAGTACAGTGGTGAACAACTCCTTTTTTGTTGTTAATCTACAATGCATCAAGCAAAAGAAGAAACAGATAGAGAGCCCTAGGCTTTACAAGGCTTCTGGATTCTGGGAAAATAAAAGATTCCAGGCTTCAGTCAGTTTCTCTAAACAGTGCACTTTGTTCTCTTGCACTTTTGGAAAACCCAGGCAGTCTGGACCAACATTCATGTGACCTTGAGTTTATTTATGGACTGATTCCAAACTAAACAATGGGAGATGGCTTCAGGTAAGATGTCTTAGCTTCTGGAGGTAAAATGCAAAAAGAGACTCTAACAAGCGTGTAAACCAAAACTGGAACTACATCATATATCCAAATCCAAGAAATTTCTCAAAGACTCTTCAAAGAAGTTCTGTCAATAGATAGTAAACGTGCAGAAAAGCAATATGGATTACATTTCTTGGATGTGAAAACCCAAGTCAGTCTCCTCCCAGAGATCTACCAGTGGGATTTTAAATTACAAGGAACTTCTAAGCCAACACAAATACAATATCAACATTGGTGTAGTGCCTATGAAACATTTGAGAAGCAAGAAAATAAATTAAACAGATAACAAATGTGAAAAATCAAACACAGTAAGAGCTATATGACAACAAAGACACTGAAATTCACAATGAAACCTTGTTGATTAAGAAGGATGAAAAAGATCAAGAAGAATAAACTAAAAGCTATAAAATATATCCCACTAAAAATAAAATAAAAATGTCAAGAACACATTTATATTTTATTGATAAATGGAGACTTAAATGTCATCAAGGAAATACTTCTTTATTTTTAAGAGGAAAGGCAATAAATCAAAACCACTTATGTAAGACAAACACAGGAAAAAAGACTTAAATTACATTATTAATAAATAAATAAATAAAGCAGATTTGTTTCTCAAAAATGCAAATAAATGAGTTTCACAGCAATTTAGCTTGCCATTTTTCAGTAACGTTGGAATAATGTCAATAGGAGCTCTTGAAGATCCAAACTTTTAGAAATCAAAGTGGGTCTAAAGAAATATTAATATTTAATACTACATTTCGATCTAAGTCACTCCCGAGAGTCTCACTGAAAGAAATGGTGCTGTTTGTCAAATAGCCTTGTGAACCTCAGCTGATCTGTTCAAAGAGCTGTCTTGACTTCTCTGGAACTCTAGCAACAGTGCCTCCACATGTGTAAGGTTCTGCTGTGAAAGTTGCAAAATCAGGGCCAGTAGTGTTACTTCACGTAACGACAGGTGACAGAATAGATTTTCAAATTTAAGTTTGTATGTGTAGGAAACATCTTGCTTCTTTTTGCAAGCCATGACACCAAAATGTTGGACAGCAGCGTTCCCTATCAGCTTCTGTCCTACAGCACAATACCTCAGTGGCAGCATCGCCTTTTCTAAAACTTTACAGTTTCAAGACACCAACTGTCTCTTTTAATTTGAGGTGGCAGCCACTGTAAAGCCCGCTTTAACATGTTTGTCCTCTGCCTTGACTAAACATGTGAGAGGACTTAAGACCAGTGGATCACTCTGCAGCAAACACACCACCATCACAGCCCCCTCCTTAGTACAGATATTTCTTTGAATACCTCTCCTTGGCCTAGTTGAAAAGGAGGACATGCCATACATCCTACAAGTAGGCCTTCAATCTTTATTCAAGAGTTTCTGTGTTGAGAACATAAAAATAAAATCTTACATAATCTGAAATGTTCAAAAAACAAAAGAAAAAAATGAAAAATCTTTGCTCAGGAAACAAAGTAGGTAAGGGAAAACATACAAATGCCTTGTGCATGTAAACCAGACTCCCGATATTTCAAAAAAAGCACACAAGACAACTTTTCGGTTTCAAGGTCTTGAAATTTCATGTTTGACAGTAGAAAACCTATGGGTTTATATTTACTTAGGATTTTATATTTACTTTTAGAGAGGAAGTGCCCCAAGTCAGGAATTCAGTCTTCAGGAAGAAGCATTAAGATCATGTAAATAGTCAGATAAACAGATTATTCTGTGCCTGTTCAGTGCTCGTTGCATTACCGTCTTAATCCTGATTGGGCTTTTGGACATTTGGATGATTCCAAACAATTGAAAAAATAAGGAAAGCAATGATAAAAAAAAAGTCCTGATAAGAAATTATACATGGTAAAGATGTGCAAGTTATGCTAGTCACAGTGTGAACAATCATAAGAACTATTGACTCACTTCATTGTATTTCAGATTACGAAAAGAGTGCTTAGCACCTGTGAACAGCTGAAGCACAACAAAGAGAAATGCAGCATGCTTTGGTGAGAAGGAAGAAGAGCTGAATTCATTACAGGAATATTTCTGAAGTTGGCAGTCATGATACTTTCCCTTTTGGGATCTGACTTCTCTTCACGTCTTGCAGACCATGTAGATAAAAGCAAACATCAGTACTTGAAGGAGTGAAGAAATAGCCAGCACAAGTCCATGTGATATCTAGGACCAAACACAAGAAGCTGTTGACACTTTTACCTCTCATAATGTATTCTCAGGATCAACACTTGTATAACCCTGAAAATAACTGTAGCTGACACAGAATGACAGTTCCTATGACAGATGCATGCAGGCTTTTTTTTTTCATATATCATGCTGCAGCCCTCTCCTTTAAAATATGTTGACTAACCCCTGTTTGCCAGAGGCACTTTATATCCCTCTCTTCCTTTCAGGTGTGAAAACTGCAATTCAGAATTGTTGTAGTGTAAGATATTGGGTTAGGAGACATCTTGTCTCATGGTAGTGACTGCTTTCATAAACATAAGTACACTGCAGATTTGAAAATCTGTTATCCGGTGACTTGTAGTGCTAGAAACAGGAACATGATGACATGTGATGGAAGTTTTGTCGTGAAGCGCTATCTCAAAATGTGAGTCTGGAACGTATCATCATGTTTCAATGTACAGAAATGGTATCTTCTGTCATTTTTAGTGCTTTGAAACCACCTGTAAAAGGGTTCCATTCTGAAACTGGACTGAAGAGGAATGTGGAAAGACCTGGTGACTACGGGAGCAGGAGGGAGATGGAGGGGAAGAGCTTTACAATTGGGTGACCAACATAAATGTCCCCCATCATATGGCCTGGCACCTCCTTGTCATGTACAGTTGAACTCCCAACCCCTGTTCACAGGGTGGTTGGAGTAAAGGCAGAGGGGCTGCAGGATAGAAGTGGGCAAGATGCAAGGAGCAGGGCATGCCACAGGCTCAGTGAGCTCCCCAAGAGGCGTGGAGATGGGCACTCAGATTCATGAATGATAATCACAGAGAAAGTTCAGGTGCCAAGAATCATGTTACTTTATCAATAGAGGTGGTAACTAGCAGTGCAATCAACCGCATCGGCCTCACCAGCGTCTGACCACTGAGGGCAATTCCCTTTCCTCAGCTACCTAATTTGTGTCCAGCCTATCGTGCAGAAGGTGACTAGAACAACTGATAATACATATTGGCAACCAGCAGCACAACCAGGTTTCTTGCCAAACAGGAATGTGGGTATGGAAAGGCATTTCTTCCACTTCCCTGTTTTTTACATTGATGTAGCAATACTTGAATTAACATTCTCACCCTTGTTGAGAGCACTTGATTTTCTTTTTAAGAAAATATTTTGTTAAGTGGTTATGCATGGAAAATATCAAACAGTAATAATAAAAAGCCAGACGAAGCAAGGATTAGGAGGCAGGATTAAAATTGAATAGCTACAAAAGCAGTAATGGCAACGTTTAAATAATGTACATTAAATCACTTGATCAGCTATATTCATCTGTGTTTTATCTGTACAAAATCATCCTAACAGATGACGATAACCTGAACTGGAGATGTTCAAAAGACTTTATTGTTGAAAATTACAATCACATGTTCTGAAGTTTTAAAATAAAAAACCCAAGGCAAATAATGTTGCACTAAAAAATACAAAGGAAGCAATAATGTAATTGTCAGCTACATCTACATCAATGCATTATATAACTGGAGAACACATGTCCTAAAACAAGGCCAGATTGACAATCACGAGTATGCAGGTGCCAAAAAAAGAAAAATCATTGCAGAATCTAGCCAGCACAGCACATCTGCAGGAGAGGGAAAAGAAAAAAAAAAAAAAAAAGAAAAAAAAAGTTATTAATCTGGCAGTAGCCACTACAAAAAGAAAAGTAATATGTTAGCTGACAGTAGGAATTTAGCAAATCTGAAGCCAGTTTTGTACTGAAGATTGACATACTGGAAAGAAGCATCTTTATCTGGGGAAAAGGACTGTGGATGCCAGGAACACTGTCTGCTTTTCAGGTGTTATGGAAGTCTCCTTTGTGAGATAAGCAAAATGTCCAATTTTGAAGTCTTTTGAGCATTTTTTATATCTGTTTCTTCAACAATGCCACATACTCTTGTCTGCACATAATGTGCTAGGTGCCCTGAAGGCAATAATCAGATAGTAAATAAGTATTACAGAAAGGAAAGACAATATAGCCCAAAATCTCTCTCATGCGCACTGTGCTCTATGAGATGATAATTCTCTGCATGTTATCACTGCCCTGTTAGAGCACCATTTTAAGTCACACCTTGCCCATTGCTACAAAAACCAAGAAATCCTTACTTGGTCTGTTTTATGGAAGAAAAGTAAGGTGCTTTTACACAAATGCAGAATCTCTCACAATGAGATGACAATGTTTTGTTCATTTTTTAAGCACCGACTTTTATATGTGGATAGTTTTGAAGTGGTTATGTTCAATGTTGACACCAGTTCTAGACTCTTAACAGGAACTCATCACTTTTCAAGCTGCCAGTCTGAGAAACAATCAAGGCTTTGAGCATGCAAACAGTCATGATGACTAACGCAACAAGCAATGGAGGATATAAAACATCCCTTTACTTCTATATCAGCCACACATACCTTTTAGAAGACATTTCTATATTTATTGATTCTTCCCAACCTCTGATTCAATGAGGACAGAAAAATTGCTCAGAGTTTGTCTGTATATTTTTTATATTCCTAGCTACAGAAATGACACACAAAGCATGTAGCAACTACTATGCAGGAGATTTCAGCAATATGGGGTGATGGATCCAGCTGGGTGTTTTGGGCTTCAACCTGTGTAAGCATTTCAGAAGTAAGCCTACTCTGGTTTTCTTCTTGTTTTCATTTCAAAAACAAGCAGTAGTGTTTTTAACCTAAAAACACATTTCCTAAAATTACTTTGTTCTTCCAGAAATGGAATAGCTTTATGTGACTTTGTATTTAAAGGTCTAAATAAGGCATATATCTGCAAGTTGCAGTAAAATCGCTGTGCAAAGCATCTCTTCACCTTTTACTTAATTTCAGAATTAAGAAACACATTGAGTCCAGAGGCTACCAAAACACATTACTTTGAAAAATTTTATTATCTTTTGAAGAAACTTCTAAGTCACATGTTGTATTATGACCGTTTTCATTATGCTTTGTTGTTGTACAAGAAAATAGGAATAAAACTATGATTACTATTTTAATATTTTGAGTATCAAAAGTATCTTTCCTTATCATTTCAATATAAAGATCCGTATTACACAGAAGTTTTGTTCCTGAGTCCAATGTATCTATTGTAGCCTCTAAAATGCTTAACTTTATTTTATGTCTAAAGGTTTGTAACACATTTCAATGGAAATACATTTTCTGTCCCTGAAATCTTCCCAAATCAAAATGTCTGTATGTGGGTGCTTTAAACTGTGTGGATAAGAGCACAACTATGTAACTAAAAGCAGGCAATATCTGTTTTCTTGAAACTTCCTCTAAAAACATCACAAGATTTCTGGCAGTTATGGAGGTTATCCAAATTTCTGGGCAATATCCAGTCCTGGTCTATGCTTCTCCATAAGATAAGCTGACTTCTTGCAACTAGACTCCAAAATCCAGTATTTATGCCACAAATTAAGTCATTCTTTAAAACTTCTTTTACATTTTTTTTTTCAGATTTATTTTATGCTTCTAAGCAATTGACGTTATTTTTACAGCTATTTTCTAGAATACCTGAGAGCAGATGTTCTGCTGCCAGAACTCCATTGACTGCAATTTACACCAAAGAAACTAGCCCCAATTAAGGTGGAATATTAACATTCCTAAGAACTACATTCTGGAGTAAGGAGAAAGCAGAACTCAACTGCCAGAGGATCTAATGAACTAAAGTTGTCAATTTATTCAGTGCTAGACAAGAAATAGGTGCGTAACATCTTCACAAAAAAACCCCCACACCTCTTTAGAAAGCAATAAAGTAATACAATCTGTCTATTTGCTGCATATATCCCTAGAAAATTTTATTGAATCAGGGTACTCAAAATGAAGCATTTCTTTATTTAGAATAGCAAGAGCATTACAGGTGAAATCTGGCCAAACATATACCGTAATTAAACACAGGCTTTCTGCTGATTTCAAAGGACTGAGAAACAGCGTTCATAAGAAGAAACATAGAAAAAGCCCTTACACATGCATACAAATGTATGTGTGTGCATGTGTGTGTGTATATATATATATATGTATGTATATATATATTTGGCAGTTACCCATATATGAAGAGAGTAGATTGTATGTAGAAAAAGAGGGAGAAGGATGGAAGATTGGGCTGGATTTTAACCACAGTAGCTTCAGCACATCACCAGTGTAAGACAAGAGGTCCAGAACAACTTGTAATAGGAGCAGTGACTTGGGGTCCTAGTTTGGGTGTCTTGTATAGCTGCACTTATTGCCCCCTATTGAATGTATAAGGAGTTCTGGCAACTAGCAAAGGATCCTGGGCTGGGTTTCTGTGCTAAAACCTGAGCCCTTCCTAAAGTGTCTGAGCTGGAGCAAAAATTAGAGTTATCCATACATAATTTTGGGAAATACTAAAGACATATGCAACAACTCCAGGACAGGCTGCAATTTTCAAATGAAAGTGGTAGTCATAAATTGAGAGTCTTCATCTGTTCTGACCCATAAACCACTCATCGCTCTCTCTTATTTCTACTGTACAGGAAAATGAAGAAATCACAAGAGACAGCTTTCGGTTTAATATTTTTTTGCAGGGTCAGGCTGATGACAAGCACATCTGGCAATTGCAAGTGTCATACGTATAATAGCTACCTAGGAGATGAGGTGCAAGAAGCACTATTACTCAGCTGAGACCTAAAAAATTGAGTAGACATGACAGAAGAGAGGATCATAGCTTTTAATTACATCCAGTTATTACTTTGGAAATAAAATAACCAGCCTTAGTAATGGCTTGATTATCATATTGGCATCCTGTCATTTCACAATCCATTTAAGAATAAAATTGTTGATAGCCTGGTATTCAGTATTTATCTACTGTGTATTTTAAGGTTATTGAACTACACTCAAAGACCAAACTCATCTGTAGTGTAAGTGACAAAGCGCAAACTACATTCTACTTAATCTCTGGACAGGTGTTGGAAAGAAGGCCAAATAGTGACATATTTATCAACACCTCTGCTTAGAATTCTTTGCAAGTGAAGTATTTTCTGCATTGGCCAGAGCTATTTACTCCTAACACTCTGCTGTTAGAATAGAATCATCTTCAGTACTACTAAAATAGAAAGTTACATTTTTTTTAATCACCAGGGAGGATAAACCACTGCAATGAAGGAGCAGAAAAAAATGTATGCCCTGTCAAATTAATGCATTATCAGCTAAAATAAGTACTTTTCTTATCATGCATGTTTTGTGACTTCTCAGTGCCCTATAATTCCATTGTAAATGAAGGAAAAATGCTAATATATTAAACAGAATAAAATAATTTTCTCAGCCACTAATGGAACTTCTGTCACCCTCTGACCAACAAACTCAATCTTAAATTACTGGAAAACAATCTTTAAAGTACCATTCACATCTGCAGAGTGTCTTATTCCTGTTTCACTTTGTCAGCTTTATATATCATGTTCTCTAAGGCATTTGCAGCCATCTGAAAACGACACAAAACTAGGCAAGAATTCTGCCCAACAAAACCCCCAAAACCACACATTGTCTCAGTACATCTCTAGTACTGCCAGTCAAAGTATTCAAATTTAATGAAACATCCTGAAACTTCAGTAGACAGAAAAATAAACAAAGCAAGCAGACAAAAAAAATGAGATCTTTTAAATCTTCTTTTCATTTTTTGAAGGTCTGGATAATACTTGGGTTATGCTGTCACAGTTTTTGAAAAAGACATAGAACTGCTCTTTTTGCAAATTAAAACTGAGGTCCTTGTATTTACAAAGCAGTTTAGGTAACATGGCTTTCTGAAAAAGCATCAAATACAAAATACAAAAGCAAAAAATTACAAAATCAAGTTCAGATCTTCATATCACCACCACATTTCATAACAAATTTTCGTGCTACGTCAACACCTTCCAAGAGCTGGAATTATAGCCGTAGTATACAGTAACAATATTTATGCAATTTATTTTGAGGTTGTGACTCCTGAACTCAGTTCCTGAAATTCTGACACCTTTAAAATACATCTTTAAATGTATCCACCAAAGCATAAGAAAAAGCTAAGACTTACTGTTGCAACCTTAAGTCTGCCTAAGGTTTTGCATTCCATGTACAACTTTCCAAAACGATTACTTTCAGTACTTTGAATTAAAGAAATGGAGATAAGACCTCTTAGAAGGTGTGACTAGAAGTGACATTCTTTTGTTAGTAAATGGTTCTAAAAAGTTTTGTAAAGCTCAGTGCTAATGGTGTGATAATTGTATCTAGTTGACTATTAACTGGCTATTAAATTCTCTTTAGACTCCTAAAAGCCCACCTCAGACCTTCAAAGGCAATTTTGTAGCCTGTTTACTTAGTCTGATGACAGTGGCATTTGGGAGACTTCCATCACATTCTGGTGAGTAGGAGGCAGGTAATCAGCTATTCTGTTAATGGAAGAACAGAGTACATCAAAAAAAAGTAAAGGAGAGCATGAATCCTCCATCTGTATGAAATCTAGTACCAATTGTTGCCAAGGTTGCTCTGGAGACCGTGATATATGGACCTCTAGTTCCTTAATATATGGAGCTGAGAAAGGCCAGCCTCTTAAACGAAGGGGAAGAATCATTCAAAAAGGCAAGATAAATATACTGGCTTTATAGAAAGGCAAATAAATGCTGTAAGACAAGTTCAGCCATGGAACTTCTCATTCTTATTTGTCATTGAGAACAAAAATGACCTCCAAAGAGAATGATCAGCTAGGGAAAAACTTGTAACCAAATGGAATATTTCCAGGGAAAACATCAAACATAAAGGAAAAAAAAAAACCACACCCCCCCCCCCAAAAAAAAAAAAA
>VXBJ01004046.1:573601-593808 GCA_013400055.1 Nycticryphes semicollaris
AACCAAAACAGCAACAACGGACTCAAAACAAAACAGAGACAGAAGTGAAGGAATCAGTTAAAATCCAAATTGTTAACCCTTCCAAAAACCTCCTTAGTGTTCATATTGGGAGATAAAACCATTGCTAGTCAAATGTGTAGCTTTCATACTGCTGTCTATTAACAGCTAGAAGTTATTCCCTCACCAAAGCTTCTGGATTATAAACGACAGATCAAAAACAGAATGCAAAATTTTACTCTAAATTTAATTCTAGGCTTCTGAAGCATATTTTACCATTTTCAGAAGTTAATGCCCTATTTTTTTCTCTTATCAGAATAATTTATTAAAGCAATGTATATTATTTAGTTTTGTCATGCTTCCTTATCAATACTTTGTAATCTTCACACAGATGGGCAAGCTCCAAATTTAAAGAGAGTACTTTAATTCAGAGAATTTTGCCCTGAAAGTAGTGGTTGATCTCCATAGATTATTGTTTCATATGCCTATACCATGTCCAGATAGGAGAAAATAAATCCACTTTCATTCCAGCCCCAAAATATGTTATTGTCATTGTCTACATCTCTAAGCAATGTTGTTTATAGAAAGTGCCTCTCTCTTAATTCCATAATCTGTTCCCATGATCTTCCTCAGTATACCTAAGATGAAACATAACTATACTCTTTTTTGTTGGTTCTGTAAGAGTAAAGAAATGTTGCCCAAAATTGGAGTGGATAAAAGGAAAAAGTTGGGGAACGCTGAAAATTATTTTTTACATCTTTTACATTATTACCTTATCTTCCATCTTCAAGGACAATGCTCTAGTTTGTATGGCACAGAAGAAAATAAAATCTTTGAAAACCCAAAGCAAGCATTTATAACATATTTCCCTGTGCTGACAGAGACTCAGAAACTCTAGGGCTGAGGAGTGAACTCACTTATTTGGATCTGCTCTGATGCAGATTCCATTCATCCATTATATATTACTAAAGTTAAATACACTATTAGTTAACACAGTCTATCTAGAGAGCAAGAAATTAAGAGAGGTATGAAAATCACATGGTAAATTTGCAGGCAGCAAGACATTGGTACTATTTTCTTCAAAAAGCTGCACAGAAATTGGGGAACCATGTTCATGTGACTGCCAAGTAGAGATTAGCAATAATGATACACAAATATATACACATAAATATTATAACTGCATATGTAAAATGTAGTACATATTTACATATAATACAGAAATACTGAAAAGCACAGAGAAAAGTTGTATCTGGGCACAAATATTTCACAGAAACAGTGCATGGACAGAATAAGTCAAATTAGCCAAAATACATACATTTATTTTCCCTTCTAGAGTGCTTGATCCAAAACCCACCAAGAGAGTTCTATTGGGTCAGAGCTCAGTCTTCATGTCAGTGGAAAAAGGAGATCAGAGACATAGAAATGTCATTCAGAATTAATATTTTAACAAACACACAGATCTCTCTGGCTTCCATCTCAATATTCAAGTCAAGGTTTCTTAAGACTCTGGTTAAACACACAAACCCCAGATGATTACTGGCCACTGTGGAACCCAAGGCCTGTATAAGTTAATGAAGACCAACTGTTTTGAGATGGATGGCTGAAAGAGTTCACGATTAACTCAAGATTGTTGGGGAGAAAGATTTCAAAATGATATCTCTAAGCATTCTCTGAATCCAAGTAACTTCTTATGTTAATTACAAGAATGTTTTGCATGAATAGGAAGCCATGGCTTCTTCAGCCTCTTGCTACAGAAGTCACTGTTTCCGTCATTAAGACTGCTAATATACTAAGAATCTGGTTGATGGTAAGTCATCCACATTCTTTCCTTGCATGGTCAATGCAGCTGCATTTAGTTTTTGAATTTAAAATACTCCTATTGGTCTAAGATATTGAGTTTGCAAGGCAAAGTTTTGGTAGTGGCAGGGCTACAGGGGAGGCTTTTGTGGGAAGCTGCTAGAAGCTTTCTCCATGTCCTATAGAGTCAAAGCCAGCCAGCTCCAAGGCCAAGTCCATCAGTGACGGTGGTAGTGCCTCTGTGATAATGTATTTAAGAAGGGGAGTGGGGGAACTGTGAACTGTGGTGCAGCAGCAGCAAAGAGAGGAGTGAGAATATGTGAGAGAAACAACTCTGCAGACACCAATAAAAGTGAAGAAAGAGGGGGAGGAGGTGCTCCCGATGCCAGATAAGACATTTTCCTGCAGGCCATGGTGAACGCCACAGTAAGGCAGACTATCCCCCTGCAGCTCATCCAGGTTAATGGTGAAGCAGATATCCACCTGCAGCCTGCACACCAGGGCAGGTGGATGCCATGGGCTGAGACCCATGGAGAGCCCATGCTAGGGCAGGCTTCTGGCAGGACCTGTAGGCCCATGGACAGAGAAGCCCACACTGGAACAGATTTGCCTGCAGGACTTGTGACCTCATGGGGACCCACTCTGGAGCAGTCTGTTCCTGAAGGACTGCACCCCATGCAAAGGACCCGTGCTGGAGCAGTTAATGAAGAACTGTAGCCTGTGAGAGGGACTCATGTTGGAAAACTTCATGGAGGACTATCTCCCATGGGAGGGGACCAACCCCACACTGGACTAGTGAAAGAGAGTAAGGAGAAAGGAGCAGCAGAGACAATGTGTGATGAACTGACCACAACTCCCATTCCCTGTGCCCCTGTACCACTGGGTGGAGGAGGTAGAGAATAAGGAGTAAAGTTAAGCTGGGGGAAGTGGTTTATGATTTAGTTTTTATTTTCTCATTATCCACTCTAATTTAATTGGTTATAACTCAAATTAATTTTCCCCAAGTCTGCTTTGCCTCTGATAGTAATTGCTGAGTGATTTCCCTGTCCTTATTTTGACCTAGGAGCCTTTCATATTTTCTCTACCCTGTCTAGTGGATGAAGGGGAGTGACAAAACAGTTCTGTGGGTACCTGGTGTCCAGCCAGGATCAGACCACCACAGATGTCCATATAAATTTGATATTTCTGTATAAGGGTACTAACAGTATGGCAGGTACTTCAGTCAGGCCTTAAGCTGTGCAGGCAAAAGCAGTATTTCCAAGTGGGCAATCCATGAGAAGAGGTGTGTTGTGAGAATCAGCTCAAGCTATTTCTATGCGTATGAGGTTACTGTTAAATGAAGTTTGCCACTTAAGCTGCTACCTCCCCCAGGCTGAACCTACCAGCATTCTCTACATATGTAACTAACAGACTCACAACTTCCTCTTTGAACCCTGAGTCTGCACAGCCCCCAGATCTTCACCCCTTTACAAGCCCATGAGCCAGCCCTCAAGATACTGTCTCTATGGCCCACAATCTCTCTGGCCCACAATCTCTCTTGCCTGGTCTGATTTTGTGCATCTCTGTCTCATACACCAGCCTCCCCAGACCAAGGTTTTTGTCCTTCCACATGCATCTCAGGTCCACATTCCATTTAAATCCCCTGGCAAAGCTTATATCAAGTTGAGGTGGACATACGGGCTTCACCATCTACCAGAGGCTGAGGTAGGGAAGTCAGAAGAAAGGTCCTTTCTCTCCAGCACCCTGGGATGAAGCTGGAGAGGAGGAAAGCCTGTTGCCATTGGGCACAGGCAGAGGCAGGCCCTGCCACCAGCGGACAGACAATACACTACCACCTGCGCTGAAGAGACAAGGGGAACCTGCTCATATCTGCTGTCCAAGCTAGCCCTGGTCTCAAGGCGTTTCACTCATCACAGTTCACAAACTTGAGTAGTACATCATATGTGATGGCAGAAGAGAGAAGATAGACTAATAGGAAGACAAATGGCTAGGTATTTTTTTTCTTAATTTACTGTGGCAAATTGATTTCCTTAGAGCCTTAGGGCCTTATTTATTTTCTTGAGCACACAGCAATATTGCGTGGGCAGCAACAGAAATAAGAAATTATCAGGCAGTTCTAGATACCAGCATTTTTGATACCCCTTTCTTTTGCCTGCATAGGCAAAACATTTCTGTCACAAACCCAAGAAATTTTAGACTGCTTAAGACAAAAAGAGCCGACGTGGAAGAGATCACAATGACTATACATATTTGCTTATATCTTAGGACAAAGAAGGCAAAATTTTTATTTGTTAATCTTTATTCCTGCAGCAGAGCTCTGAGCAAACTTGATATACTCATTACAGGAGAACTAAAGATAATTTGTCCTGACCCTTTGTTCTAATTTAAAAGACAACTTCCAGTTATTTATTTTGAAGTACTGTTATTTTACCCTTGGGATAAGAGATGAACCAAATCCAAAGGCCCTAATTCGGGGCTTATTGACTTCAGTGGCCTCTTTTCCTCAGACTTTACTGGAAGTCTCTGGCACACTGGAATCATTACCCTGATAATTGTACCATGCAGAAGTAATTCTGTCAAAGACATCAAGTAATTTCCACGGGATGATTAAAACCTTCTTAATTTCCTCACGTAAGCAAGTTTGAATTTGATACAATAGGAATGACTGGAACAGCAGTGGTTATCAAAGTGAATTAATGAGCATCAGGGAGTCACTGTCAACTTTGAAATGGGTAGCTCATGCTAACAACTTCCTATGTATAAAAGCATATTCCATATTTATGAAAATAAACCAGAAAGTATCCAAATTACAGCAAAAATATATACTTCAATGTTGACTAACACTGAAAAATCAACATAAAAAAGGAAAATATATAGCTAAAAGAAAACTTTTTGTATTTCAAATCAAACATCAGTTTAAAATTTTTAAGTTAGTCACAGCTTTATAAAAGCTGTACTTTTTAAGTTGACTATGTCACCTCATTCAGCTCTGGTAAACAGTTCCTTTGGCGTTTAGAACTACATGTCAGCTAAAGAATTAAAATAAATTCTTTACATGTGATTATACAGCTTCTTTGTAAAAGTCATTCCCATTTATTTTTCTATTTGTTCCATGTAGGTTGCCTATCCACAATAAAAATAAAATTGCTTCTTTTAAATTATCACAAAATACAAGAGCTTTTAAGTCTGTTCTAAGCATGTAGAGCTTCTGATTTAAACATAACTAGAATTAGATGTGGTAGTAAAAAAGCTCATAGTACATATTCCCAACCATTTTCAGTGTTTTTGATTTATGAAGATTCTGAGAAGTTCTTGTGCATAACCTCCTATCTGTGTACTTTACCACAAGGATTCAATCAGTCAAGAAGGATATTAGGCAACTTTTTTATTACCAGCTAAGACTAATGCTATAAACTCAGGGATTAAATGACATGTACAGACTCATGTCTGGACATTTCAGTTTTCAAGTCACATTGTCAGAGATCATTTATAACATTCTCCCCCTTGGTTACAGTGTAGATTTACACACTGTCATTTTCAAGAAGTGGTCAAGCTGAAATATTTTCACAAGATTTGATGTATAATAAAGGGAGATTTCAAGAGTATCCCAAACTTACTCTAAAACTGTAAGGGATTTTCTCTCATCTGCATCAAAGCAATAACTCACCAACACTTTAAAAAAGAGCGGGAAATGTGTTTCCTTTTCCTAAAGGCATAATTTGACTGTAAACTCATCTTAAAATTGGAGTTAACATACTTGCTTACTCTTCACAAGAGAGAATTTCAAAAATTTGTCTTTATATTACATTTTACTTACATGAGTCAATGTGGTTTTTTGCTAAGGTCATTCCTGGTCCAAGGCAAAACCAAAAGCCACTGGTCTGTTGCCTTTCTTCCTCCTTGCATTTGTTGTATTTATAAAGTTAATGATAATTCGATTTGTTTATACTACCATTGGGTGTCATGGGAGTAAAAGGGCATGCCCTCAGCAGGTGGGTGCCACTCAGTCTGCCTGTGGTCAGCGCGAGCCAGATGTGACCCAGCTCTTCTCTGCAAACCCAGAGGTTGCATTAATGGGCTGTTAAATGCAACCCAAATTTTCCAGCTGAGAAACTGGAAACAGAGCAGGAGACACTACTGGCTGGCTTCCTGGCCAGGGCTGACCTGTATCAAGTTAGCAGAGGGCAGGGAGAGTGTGAACTCAGTCATGCTCACATCCCCCAAATGCTCCTCCAAAGCCCAACCCGAAGTGGCTTCCTCTACTAGGAACTTGTTTCAATGTTTATTTAGCAGGCAATAAGGAGAGTAGCCTGTTAGCTCCTTTGGCCTCCATCTTTCTGTCTTTAAATTTCCTAGATTTTTAGCCTTTTTGTTACGCTTTAGTATATTTCAGAAGAACAGTTAATGATCAGGACATTTTCTACCGTGGGAATTCATGGACACCACCCCTGTCACCCACTCTTTGATTATGGAGCCTGTAGTTTTTACTGGGCAGTTAGTTGGAGTTTGCAGAGATAAGAAGATCCTCAAGATCTCTCACCTTCTCTGGGTCCTGGTTTCACTGCAGGGGAAATAATGGGGGCTCAGCACACTCCAGGCATCTTGAATTATTATTTTTTTCTCTGAGAACTAGGAATGTTTTTGAGCATCTTAAGACAAGTACATGTATCTTCCTTTTTATCAGTCAAAGATATTCTAGACATCTTACTTTCTTTTCCATTATTACCAGAATGTTGTAAAAATGTTCGTGTTTTCTGTACTAAAAGCAATGGGATATTTGCCACTGATTTTAATGAGGACAAGATAAGGGCCAAAATCCTAACTGAATGGTTCTTTTTAAAAAAGAAGTATTCTTTCATACACATGAAAAGGTTGTGATTTATCTGGCTAAACTGCATGCTCTGTGTTACGTATTTGTTTTTATCTGGATAAGGCCAAAATTATTTTAGTTGGCAATTACTCTTAAATGAAGAAACCCTTAGAAGTCTTAATAAAAGAATTGTGCTAAAACGTTGGTAGCACAGTTTAATATTTTATTTTAACTTTAACTCAGATCCTGAGAGATATTTTGTTATTTTTGTCTTTAATTCCAACCATGCACATTGATCAATCTTAAAATTAATAAGAACTCTAACTGTAAAAAATTCAAAATATGCTTGGGAAACAGACTACATAAAGCAGGATCCAAACATGTTTTTCCCTACCATTTTATCAGTTAAAATAGAAAGGTAAAAACATTAAATAAGAAATAAAAATATATTTNAGCTTCTAGTGACATCTCCGCTGGGAGAAGCGGGGCAGATGAAAGCAGAAAGACTGCTACTGGAAACCAAGGATGAAAGTGTCAGCAGATACCGATATCAGCATGATGCTTCAGCCTAGGGGAGGTTGAGACAAGGCAGAGAGGTTTGCAAGGAAGTATGGAACTCACTCTTTCTTCTGTCTTCCCTTCCCTTCCCTTCCCTTCCCTTCCCTTCCCTTCCTTTCCCTTTTCAACTTCAGGTGATTGGATGGTTTTGAGAGCTTTGAGATTTCCTGTGGAAATTAAGAGGGTATTATATATTTTCATCTTTTAGGTGTTCTTAAAAATCTAAATTTCTGTAAGTAACAGTTTATTTTGCACCCCTATCTGACTGAGAAAATTAAATGCTTCCAGAAAAAAAAATCTACATGTGAATTTAAGTGCATGCACATACTTAAAAAAAGCTTGGTTGTCAAGGCAAAAAGCTGATTTTGCAGTTATCAACAGAGATAAAAATAGCCAGATGGAGCTGCTCCTAGTGGAATTAGGTGTTACTGTCAAAAAACGAGAGGAAAAGATATTGCTTTTAATCTTTCAATCATAAACCATTATATTGTACCATTATAACAATACTATTCAATTTTATAAACTGTCATTTGTAATAAAATAGTAAAATTCTCTACATTTGCTGTAGATTTACAGCATATCTCCCCAGTTTAGTTCTGGAAAGCATTTGAAGTGACCTATTGCTTGATTTTGCTCATTACTTGAGACAGGATTGAAAACCAGATTTGGATTTATTACTGTCACCTCATCTGAGGGAATGGCCCCTGGCTTTCAGAAGTTCAGGGTATTTTTACTTCTGCCACACTGAAGTGTTTCACTCTTGCACTAAAAATACTGCAGTGATTCAGTATTTAGTTTGTTCGAGCGTATGAAAAGCCTGTGATGTGTACCGACAAAATTATCTTATTGGCTTGATTTTCAGGAGGTAGCAAATACTCAAAATTCTAATAGCACACTCTCTTTTTTTCTTAAATTCATTTTACCCTCCCCAGGCTTCTGGTACTCCATCAGGAAGTTTAAGATCTAACTGGGTCTTCCAAAAGTTTCCTGCTTTTCTTAGTGATTTGTATTTGAGGTAAACCCCTGGTCCTACTGAAAATAAAAGCAGCCTTTGATTTTGCATTACCAGTAAAATGTAGCCAGGAAGCCAAAGGAAAATAAGCACCCAATAAAAATGAGAATCTCATTTTGGAATCAAGCCACTAAACATTCCTTGCAGAAGTACCAACAAAATAGCTCATGCATTTCCCCTGGATTAAACTTTACTATCAGATACATAGTTTAAAACCCTCTTTTGCCCTCTTTAAAACAAAACCATAAGGCAACACCCAGTTGATCGCAGCACAGACTTAGACAACTGTGTCATCACACCTGAAATGGAAGCTGTGACCATGGGGCAGATACAAGTGGTCAAAGAGTTCAGTTGAGTGATCAAGTTATTATTGCTGCTGAAGTATTTGATCCATCAAATAACAGCTTCAGGGAAGATCTGAGAGAAAAAAATGAAGCCAAAAAAGAAAGGGCACCATCTTCTGCTATTATATGACTTATCTGGATGAGCCTTGCTTGCTTCAGTTTTTTGTTATTTTTATGCAGTGTTACCAGAAAGATGGTTTGTCTTAGGAAAAGTAAGTTGTTGTTCTTTGTTACAATGTTAGCTGCTTGCCTATGTTTCCATTATGGGATTCTGATTTAACTTCAGAGCAAATCTAAATCACTCTTTGGGAATTAACCAAGGCGTCTGGGGCCTTAAGGCTTAGTACCAAGGCAGAAATGTCCTGGATCTCAATCAGCGTGAGAGCTGAGTGAGTGGCAATACCCATAGATGCTAGAATCTAAAGAAAATCCCCTTGCTACAACCTGTGACAGCAGGAGACATGCATGGCTGTCCTAGAGAGTCAGATCCAGTAAGGTGAGAAATAACTAATGGGTTTTTGAGGCACTGGGAATGAGACCACCCTCCCTGGCCTCTCCATGAAGGCTGGCAGAGGAGCAGGCACTAGATTTAAGAGTAATCAATTCTTTAATATTCATGAGGAAGCAGGACAGTGGGGTCTCCAGTAAGGGAATGGGAAATGAAGTTCCCAAGACCACAAAACCAGCATTAGTTCTGTTCGTCTGGCACAAGGAAATTTATTTTCCCTTTTCATGTGTCTTTTTTTAGAGAGTTATTTATATTTATATTTTTTGATGCCTTTTTTTTTTCTGATGTTTATGGTACACAAATATTTAGGAAGGACTAGTTTGAAGTAGTAAGAACCTATAATTTGCTTAGAAGGTACTCAGAATTTCTGAGGTGCAACCACAGAGAACTAAAATTAGATTGATGCTTTAAAACATTACCCTCATTTCCGGACAGGTCACTCACATTTTTTGGAATTAACTTTCACTTGTATAAGACCTGCATATCCCAGAAACCACTTAGGAGCAAGTGGGTTGACCTACTCAGGTGTAGGGATATAATAGACAGCAATGGTTCAGAGCTTATGAACTGCTTTGGACAGCAAGCTTTTTATATACAGCTGGAAATGAAGAGGCCATTTAACTCATTTTTTCACCAAAGACATCCAAAGAAGTGTTAAATAATGTGTCATAATATGCAATGGTTTGTTATAATTTTTAGCTATTGCTAACATTTCAGACTCACCTTTTAAGTGACATAATAGCTCAATACAAGTCAGAGTTGGGGAGACAAAGACATAAAGCTTGCATGGTACCTGCACCAGCCCTGAATATCAGCCAGGGCTATTTTTTACTCTGCTTTCCTGAGCACCAAATTCACCCAAGTTCAGAAGTACAAGAGGTAATGGTTACCACAGACATTTAATTTCTGAGAATTTGAAGAGAACAGAGTATGCGATTAAATCCTCATCTGGTTTTAATAATTGGACTTAACAACAGATTTACAGCAGCTGAAGATGTGTTGTTATCTCTAAAATTAAATACTGACCTGCTTTTTAAATGGAGAAATCACTAACAGACAACGAGACTATATTTGTATTGATAATGAAAATGTTTTCTCACTGAGGCTTTCTGTCCTGAACTTGGCCTACATTTTCTTCAGATGCTCAGACTTTTCTCACATTAGACCAGCTCTACCAGTAATGTACATTATCTCAATGACCTCATTCTCATGTGGTTCTTTACATTTCTCAGAATCTAGAGAATGAAGGACCAATTTATTTGGCTAGGATAAAATTAAATACGCACTAGGTTGAGAAAAATTGGAAACTTATTTGTTGATGCTGGCTGCAATAACTATCTATTTATATTGAATTGTTTTTCTTTACAATACACCGTTACAAGTTGGAAAACACCCTAAAACTTAAAGATGAGCTCAGAATACTACAGTCCAGAGCATTAACATTACTCTTCACTAGAGCTATTATCAGCATCAATTAATTAAATAATGCAGAAAACATAAAAATTAGACGCATCTTAATTTTGAATCAAGCCCTACCTTGTGTTGTAAGTATACTTAAAACAAGTATAATAAAATAATTTTGTATAGTATAATACTTTTGTGTACATACAGTGTGGCAATGACAACTGTAAGCTGCAAGAGAAATGTCCTAGGAAAATGCTCTAGCTTCTGCATGGTATGTATCAAGGAAATCAAACTTTGAATGGAAAGAAACAGATCCTGAAGCAGGAGGAAAATAAAATACACAGCTTGTTCACAACATGCATAAATAATTCAAACTTATTCCAGTGACAAGTATTAAAATGAGACCCACAGCATTGCTTTAATAATAGACTGTATGCTAATAACAATATTTCACCTCTATATAGATCTTAGACACAATGTTTTCATAGTTTATAAAGATTTATAAATCCCAGCACATAATTTTTTATTCATTGTTCCAAAAATAGCTCATTTCAAACCATCATTCAGGAAGGATTTTTAAATTATTTTTGGTTTGATAGAGATTTCAATCGAACAGAGAAATGTCTGCATCTTCTCTCATTTTCATAAGAAATAATAGCTGCTTATGGAAAACCAAGTCAGTTCATCAAAAAACTTGGAAGAACTTGTACTGTAGAGAACCTGATAATTGTTTTGTCAATGCAATGGTTATAAAAGCCTTTAACTGACAAAAAAAATTTACAATTCTACCCACAGTTTCAAAGTATGTTTTCAGTATAACAATGAAGCTACTTAGTGATGTGGAAAAGCTAACTGTATGTCTTGTTTACTATAATTAGACAATAGCTTGTTAAAACATTTAAAGCCAGAGGCAAAAGGTGTTCTTGTCTTATTAGTATATTTTTCACATAGCTGGGACTGTTTTATTTAGTAAAGTTAGTATTGACAGTTTACATCAATGTAATGAAACATAAAATCTGTTCCGGTAGTTTTTATTTGCCACTACATATGCAAATCCTTATCTTTAATTTAACTAGAAGATCTTAAGGGAAATACCTCGTTTGTAAATGACAGAGAATTCCAGTGAGAAAAACAAAAAAAAAAAAAAACCAAACAAACAAACAAACAAAAAAAAAAAAAAAAAAAAAAAAAAAAAAAAAAAAAAAACCAAAAAAAACCAAAAAACAAAANAAAAAACCAAAAAAAACCCAAAACCAAAACAATGAAAATGTGAATTTCACCTTTATTCATACTGCTTTCAAGGGAGGTTGTTACCTCACCAGCAAGGAATGAAGATCTCATGTCAGTCAGTGAGAGATACTCTCTTACATCTACACAGAAGGAGTGATTCATAGACTTGTGTTTGATAAAGCAGTGCCAGAAGATGAATGAAAGAATTAAAAGAAACTCCATGACTAAAAATTGGACATAGGTCCTGTAAATTTAGTATTTCCTTTCTGATATACAAGATTAAACAATCATTTTATGACAAGATTTCATTTTATTCAATACGTTCATCAAATGAGATAATTGCTAGAGGCAGAATGAAAAAAAGATCTCTACTTTTAAGTCTTTTAATGAGTTGATTTTAATTTTTAGCATGCAGAGCTCTAAGGAACTGAAAAGCATTACCAGAGCCAGATTTACACATGGGCAGAAATTAGGTAACCAAGTTCCCCATGTGAGTCAATTATGTTAAAGATGTGCTGATTTGCTGGTGCAGGCAGATATTGCCACAGCAAGTGTCACGCCACCTAGAATTTCACTAGTTGGAATTAACATCCACACCACTCAGTGCATATCTCACCTGCTGTATATAACTCTCAGTCACCAGTGGGCTCTCTGTGATATATTTTGCTGAGCAGTTCTATAGCTTGACCTCTTGATATATAAAATTCCTGCTTCTGTTTTTTTTAATCTGTTTCTTTTGACCCTGTATAATACAGAATGATTACGTCTACTCTCTTCTCACAGTTTCACAGGCTTCAGCTAGACCCCACTCAGTCATCTCTTTTACAGCTTGACAAGTCCTAGTCTACAAAAGCTGTTCTTTGCATGGAAGCTCATGTGCACTTTCAGACATTATCCTCTGACCCTACTCAGTTCTTATACCATTTCTGAGATGGGAGAGAAAGGTCTGTGCAGGGCAGGCAGGACATATGCACCTCCTAGAATATGTACTGATGCTCTGTTTATTGTCTGGTAAGCACACACCAGACTCTCTAAATTCTCTGTTTACGCTTTTGTAACTTGGAAACAGACTATTCAACAGGTAAGGCATTTCTTTTGCAAACTCTTGCTCCAAATAATATGTTCTGCTTGGTGGTCTGTATAAGATAGTAGGCCTCCACGTACAGGCAGGAAAGAGATAAATGTTTCAATTGCATGTGAATATAAGACTCTTATTACCTGCTAGTAGTGAATCAGGAAAAAAACACACTTAGAATGGGACTATGAAGTGAAAACAAAATGAAATTTATCCTAGTAGGACAAACATATTTTCATTATGGAAGAAAACATTCTTGATATGTCTTTTGAAGTGAGTTAGATCTGAGAAAGAAGGAAGCTTGGTCTGGTTCTGATACAGATTTCAATACCATCTAGAGGTAGAGGAGAACTCATTTAGAAACACAATAAAATTTGGAGCAGTCTTCATCATGAATAGGATTTGAATAGTACCATATGTATGAATCTACAGATATGAGCAATACTCACTACATGCTGCACAAACTGTGCTTCCATCCAACCCCTAATATATATAAAATGAGAAACATAACCCTTTCTTCATTCTCTTTTACCCATTATGGATGAAATTACAAGCCTCTCATGGACAGTATAACTCCAAAGCAAGGATCAATAGTTGATTCAGTTGAAGGGAGTAAACGGTCCACAGACATCTACAAATTAAAAATGTAGACTCAAAAAAAAGGCAACACAATAGTAAGGTGTGTTTTTTTAAGTTGTATTTTAACAATATGCCAACAGTATATATTAAAATCAGAAACAGAGTTAAGAGCTCTCTGAGGGTAAGTGTGGGAAACAAATTTAGTCACCAGCTATTCATGGGGCAGACCAAACTGCTTATAAGTGCTGAATTCACCAAGAATTTACAATGACTAGGAAAGAGATGGCAAATGCTTAACATGAAAATTCACCTCAAAGAACCTATGTAAGCTTGAACAATCTTGACCTGGTTTGAGGTAGAACAGAACCAACTTTCTGCTCAGTAATTTTACTTCTTAGCTAAACTTTTTCTAACTCTCTGAAATTAACAGCATAACGTGCAGAAAACTGTTCATTCTCAGAGTGGTAAGGCCTATGTTTATAGTCAATGCCAAGGAACGGTATGTAGAGAGGAATGCCAAGGAACGGTATGTAGAGAGGCTCTTGGCTCTTGGCCAAGAAGGCCAATGGCATTCCAGGATGCATCAAGAAGAGTGTGGCAAGCAGGTTGAGGGAAGTTATCCTCTCTCTCTATGCTGCCCTTGAGAGGTGATACCTGGACTACTGTGTCCAGTTCTGGGCTTCCCAGTTGAAGAAGGACAGGGACCTGTTGAAGAGGGTACAGGAAAGGGCTACAAAAATGATTGGGGGACTAGAACATGTCTTATGAGGAAAGGCTGAGGGACACGGGTCTTTTTAGTCTGGAGAAGACTGAGGAGGGATCTGATCAATCCCTATAAATATGTAAAGGGTGAGTGTCAAGAGGGTGGGGCCAGTCTTTTTTCAGCGGTGCCCAGTGATAGAACAAGAAGTAACAGGCACAAATTTGAACATAAGAAGTTCCATCTAAGCATGAGGAGGAACTTCTTTACTTTGAGGGTGGCAGAGCACTGGAACAGGCTGCATAGAGAGGTGGTGGAGTCTTTGTCTCTGGAGACATTTTGTGCAACCTGCTGTAGGTGGGCTTGCTCTGGCAGGGGGATTGGACTAGGTGATCTCCAGAGGTCCCTTCTAACCCCGCGTCACTCTGAGATTCTGTGATTCTTGCTTATACTTATTACTATAACAACAAAGTCCAGCTAACTCCATTATTTTCCCTGCTGGAGGGTCAGAAACAGAAAAAATGCAGATTGGTTATATCTATTAGGAGGAGCAGACAGAACAGCTGACCAAAATTGCCCAACAGTGTATTCCATCCCATCTGCTCCATTCAGTGTAAAAGCTGTAGGATCAAAGGATTACCCCTCTTTCTCAGTGGCAAACGTCCAGGAGAGCCCTATCTGTTCATCTCCTTTCGATCCCAATCTGAGTGTTCCTGACTACAGAGCTGGAATACAGTTCCCATTCCTCTCTGAGTCCAGTCTGGGACTTCCCCCGTGACTGCTTGTGATGTCATCCTGGAGATTGACACAGTTTAGTATATATTATATCTATTTCATTACTTTGTTTTTATTTTATTATTAATATTTCATTGAAGTAGTTTAGTTCCTTCTAAACATATAAACCCCTTTATCTCTCTTCTTCCTCTCCTCCAAGTGAAAGGTGAGGGAGAACTTCTGTCATCCACCATTGGCCAGTCTGGCCCAAACCACATCAAACTTTAATTTAAATTTAAAACTAATTTGCACATAGTGAATAGCCACCTAAAAAGATAAAAAGAAATCATCATTATTTCCATATTAAGCATTGTTACTGTATGTTATATAAAACAGCTTCAGCTTAGGTTAACTGTAAAGCCCATAAAATTCCCTAATGCCTACTGCTATGGTACTGCTTTTTATTTTGGCAGTATTGTCACTTGCAGTCATAGGTTGAGAGGCAAGTACTTGGCACTATAGTTGGTTTTATTTTGGCTTAACCCATTTTTATGTGAAGTCATCCAAATCCAATTGTTTCCACTGACTTGTCTGATACCATAAGCCTTTTGTTGTTAAAAATAAGATCTAGTAATATTGTAAATTTTGTGATAATTTACAGTCAAAAAAGGAAATTTGAATTAAAAATACAAAGTTACCTCAATTTCAAAATCAAAATTAAAAGCTAGGTTTGTTAGGTTTTATTATTGAATGCATTAGTAATTAGCTCTGTATCACTAGTAAGCACTAGCTTGCCCTAGATACTGAGATCAATGAGAGTTAGAAACTAATATGGTTGAGGTCAACTTATTCTGAGTCTTAATCATTTACTTGCTATAACCTGTAGAAGAAGGCAGAAAGGGATTCAGTGCAGAAATGTAAAGAAACTTTCCTCCTGATGCCTGCAGATTCCTTTTTGAAAAAGTGGGCCTAGAGGAAGATAGAAGGGGGTCGGGATGGGATAAAGAGGGAGTGTGTTCTGTTTCTTTAAAAGCATGAACCTCCTTTCTGAAGAAGTAAAGTCTTCTTAAGCAGACTTTGAAAACAATGCTGAAAGCACACAAAAAATATTTAATGGTCTCAGTTAACAACTAAAATAGTGGATACATAAGATCTCTACTGATACTAAACAGATTTAAGTGTGACTCACAGTAAGGCATAGGAGCAAGAAAAGTAAAACGGTGTCATTCTACAGCGATAAAAATGTACAAATGGATGACACTTTCTTGTAATTCACTAATTTCGGCAAGGAATATGAAGGCATTAAAAAGATAACAAGTGGGGAATGGGGAGAGAAATGCTAACCTTAAGCATTTTAATGGTATCTTAAAGTTCATTACTTAGTTTTAGATATTAGCCAGAATGCTTTATAAATCACTCCTGCTATCCAGAACTGACTCATCAATCCATGGTCTAGATAAGTTTCTTTAACCTCTGATTGCACAACCTTACTTCAGATGAGCTCTGTGTCTATCGAAATTCTTTGAGCTGGAATCAAATATGATTTAGATCATTGTATTAGAGAGATTTGGAAAGTGTTTCTACAAGCAAAGCACAATGATAATTTATATTACTCTCTCTATGAAACGTCCTGCTAACACCTGTTTTTTTACTTTATTACATTACTTATAATGGAATAACACCTAAAAGAAACTTATCTTCCTATTCCCTCTCCTCTACCTTTCACCATTTCCTTGTCTCTTGAGACAGAGCCCATGTGGCACTTCTTCAGCACCCAGGAACTTGCTACTACTAACACAAGAAAATAACAATAGGCAACAGTGCTAGAGATTGAGGAAGTATGGAAAAAATTCAACACTGTATATAAACTAAAGAATTTCAAAAAGAGGTTATTTCACAGCAAATAAACATTATTGCACAGGTCAAACCCTACCACAGTGTGTCTTTCTTAAATACTCCTATATTCATTTAAACAGCATAAATAAAAGTGAAAATAAAGTTTACAAGGTAGGGTAGAATATAAGTGCTCTTTCTTGGCCACATTAGATTTGTCAGCCATAAATGGTATTTTCTACTATTAGCTAACATTTTGCTTTTGTTCTTTACATAGACAAAGGACACAAAACCTTTCAAGTTCTATTTAGCTACTTTATAACTCTAAGCTAAAATATCCACAGACAAGAATATTAAGTAGAAAAATACACTAATGTTACAGTTTCACAAGATAGTACTGTGCAAAATCAGTTAATGCTTACAGGCCTTTGCTGTGCCTTTGAACAGTGAAATGGTTTCTGCTTTAATACCTGTTTTGTTAGTCTGGTCTAGTTGAATCTGTTTCCTGATACATACTGGTGAATCCTCGGGCACCTTCTAACACTTCCTGTGTGTTTGAAAGAGGTGCATCAGGTATTGTTTTTGCTGTGTTTTAGCTAGTCTCACAATTCTTCTTTTAAGAAATACCAACACTCCACTAACAGGTAGCGTCCAGTTTTCATGGCCCCACTAGGAGGCAGGAAGGAGCCTGGCCAGAGTTCTCCTCCTCCTAACCTGCCATACTGGGTGCTCCTTACTAATCTGGCCCTAAAGGACCAATAGATTGAGAGATCATTGAATTTGGCCTCAATGTCACTTACAAAATGCCTTTGTCTCATTTGACAGCTGAAGAATAATGGACTTTTCCTGGCTGGGTCCTCTCAGGAGCTGTGGTAAGGATTGCCCATCTGACCTGAGTTCAGATCCCAAGTGAAAGCAGCAGTATAGAGACACTACATTTATTTTTTTAATCTTAGTTCTAAACAATTTTCACATCTCCTCCCAGTCTTCCTGGAAAAGGCTCAGATTCAATTTGGTTTAAGTACTGGGCAAAGGTTCAGTAAGACTGCATCCGAAACAGCAGTTTTCCTGAGAAGAGAGAATCATGTTCAGAAGAAAAATAAAGTAGAATAAACAGATGAAGAAACCTAAAGCCTCTTCCTACTCCCACCTCAATGAAATATCAGCAAGTGATTAGATTATATTTCTCCTACTCATTTTCTTTAATATAAGAAAGGGACACACATAGTTTAACTCCCAGCAGTAATTCAGATTAGTCTGGAAAATAAGGTTCTCTCCTGGACTGTATTTACATTTAACCTATTAGATAAATGCTCAGCCAAAGGCTTCATAACTTACACAAAGAAACCTACCAGTTATAGCATGTTTTGGTTGGGATATCAGGGCAGAATTTGTCCCAGTCCCTTCTCTATGACCCGTACTTTTGGTATGCTCCTCACAAAGATCTATTTTACCACCTTTGTGCCAAAATATTCTCAGGCTTAAGCAATTTTCACCCCTTCCCTCTCCAAATTTGAGACTCTCGTCATGGCAGTTTGGCTTTGGTACAGGTGCTGAAAACTAGATTAGATGAGGGAGGGAAAAAATAACTTGATAGTGTGGTGCAGATTGGCAGGAAGACTGCATTGCGACTAGTGTGCAATAGTTAGATTACTTAAGAGTAGTAAAGCTTCAAGAAAATTATTCAGGTCATCCCAGTACCTCCTCACTTTAGCAGTTCTTATAACAGGTCCAAAATATACTGTAAATGTTCATTTACAACAATGAAAGTAATTTTGCTCAATATGAATAAATCAATACATAGTAACATTATTTAAGGAGATAGTTCTGCTTTTAATAAGGTTTGTTTCTTGATTGTTTTAGTTTTAAATCTACAGCATGGCACAACAGTTCACTAAATTTATTTTGCTGAAGTGTCTTCAAAGGTATTGTAGGACAAAACAAAATGTTTTAGATACCTGTATAGGGTCTCTGCCTCTCTCGCTCTTCCTTTATATATGTTTATTAAAATATATATATTTTCAAATGGCCTCTTAAGTCAATCCCTAAAGAAAGCAGTAATTCAGTAAGTGGAAGGCATTACGAAAATAACTAAAATCAAAGTCTTGCTTTAAACACAGACATTGAACCAGCAAGACAACCCTCTGCAGGGATGAACTGCAAATTTGAGGGGCACAGAACTGGAGGCAGACCCACCAAAGGAATTCCTTCTGGAACCTGGTGTTGACAGGATAACAGCAGTGCTGGCTCTTACAAGAGCAAGCCAGCATATAACTCAATATGCAAGCTGTGACATACATTAGCTAAAATTAAAGAAAACATTAGTCAACCCAAGGTGATGGATTCCCACTTGACAGTAGGATCAGCAGTAAGAATGTAGATTCAAATGTGAGATCGCATCTCCCGTCACTGATGTGAGTCACTGTGTATGTGGCTTATCCCATTTAGTCACCAACACCAAATAACAAATCGCAATTTGTACCAAACAAAATGGAGAAACAATCAAAATTTATGTGACTGCATATACATGTACGGGGATCTATCCCTTACTAACATTTCTTTATAGGAATTCACCAGAATTGAGGAGCCCAGTGCAGTTTTATATTTCCTGCACATTTTTACATGGCCTAAAAAATGGAAAGAAAGGAATACTCCACAGTCACGCATAGCTCTAACAGGTGCTTTTCCACAACTGTTCAAATGAATTTATAGTATTCCAATCTCACCTTCTCTTCTGGAAAGCTCTGCCTTACTGCAGTTATAACATAAGGAAAGAAATAAAATGCACACGTGATGAAAAGGAAGAAAGGACTTCACTGAGAGGTTCAAGTTAACTATTTGGACTTCACTCACAGGTCCAATATGCCACTATCCCTGGTTCTATGTGTGCAATGGTGAATACACTATTGTGATTTAAAAGCAATTAGCGAAATACACTATTACAACCTACAAGTGATCCCCAAAAGTAGCAACACAAACCTCAGGTGCACTAGATATTAAGATCTTAAAAAAGTGTACCAATCATGATCTTAATAGCATGCCATATACCATATGTCTGTTTCTTAATCACTTACCCTCTCTCTCAGGTAAGGTCGCTCAGTCCCTGNGGCCTATGCTTTGCAACTGTCCAAAGTCAGTTACCAGAGATAATGAGAAGGTCAGGAAGACATAGCACTTTTGTGGGCCTGGACAGCGTGATGTGAGAAGGATGGTTCTCATGACGTGAAAAGCATGGTTCATTTGAGTGTTATAAGAAAAGGAGCTGCAATGAGGNGTCCCTGGGAAGTTACCCTGAACAGCATCCTGGACAAGAGGCGGAGGGCAAATCTCCTACAATCCAGCTGTAACATTGGAAGATTCCCCATCTTTCTCCCAAAAACGTAGGGTTTATATTTCCTGACTCGATGGGGGTGCAGGACTGTATCTGAGTGGATTACACTATCTGGAATATTTGCCTGTGGTGGTGTGATGGCTTCTAAATTTCTGTTGTTAATTTTGTGATGTCTAGCATTCAAAGTCACAGTAACAGTGGTGGGATGGGACTCGGGGGCATTTGGTTTGGTAAGGGAGTTTGTTAAGGCTCCATTCGGGTTGCAGTTCTTATTGTGATACAATCTCGAGACAACCCCGGGCTGAGCCATTTTTG
>VXBJ01004046.1:593821-706929 GCA_013400055.1 Nycticryphes semicollaris
TGTGTCTGTGGGCCCATCACATTTCCCAAGCAGTCTGCATGTGGATGCTTCTTTGTACTTGCAATCTCTTCTGATACTGCTTTCATAAGAAATCCACTTTGTGCCAACATCAATGTAGAATTTAAGAGTGGCAAAGGTAGATTTATTAGAACTTCTCACAATTTATACTATAGAAGTTAAAACTACATTTATGGAGTGCTGGATTTTTACTGAGGAGAGGAGAGGAGAGGAGAGGAGAGGAGAGGAGAGGAGAGGAGAGGAGAGGAGAGGAGAGGACCATTCTTGCAAATTAAAGAAGGTTCAGCAAATTTTCAGTCTGAACTGGAAATTCTCTACTTTCATCAAAAGACAAACATAGCACCAATTTTTTTTTTCTATTCTAAGTATAAAACTATCATCTCCTTTTAGAGTGTATTTGGCTTGCTCTGAATGTTTTTATGGTATGGTATGAAATAACAGCAGTTTTATTTTTGTTATCTGCTAAATCTATTAAACTTAAAATATACTTCTGTAACACTCTAATGCATGTAAAAAGAATATATTGTAAAGGAACTGTAGCCAAAAACTATATAACCTCTCTTATACATTAAATTTTAATCTGGCTCTGGAATTAAGCCCTCAAAATATGAAAATGCATTCTGACCTTTTTTATATAAGATATACATATGATTTACACTTGATAAATGAGTTTTTAAACTGGATGGTTTTTTAGGAGAAAAATACTAAATGTACTACAAGCCCCATTCTTTTCCCATTTTGCACAATATTTTTTTTAAACTATACTTTTTTTTTTCATTAAATAGCAGTTTGTAATAGTTTTATAAACTTTAAGTGAATCTTTTCACAATGATTCTTACAGGTATTGATTTTCTCACTCTAATCTTGTATTCTCAAGCTTTTCTTATGAAAGGAAGTATGCTATTGTTAATCTTTCATTCTCATCAACAAAAAGCTTTTTAAATTTACAGCAAATGGGACTTAAAAGATTTTAAGTATGGGTAATAACCATTTTTCTTATTGTTACCAACTGAAATATAAAACAGGAATTGTGAGATATATGGCGTGCATTGATCAGGTATATGATGAACAGGGGCACCACACAACATTTATATCAGCCATAGATATCGGTATCACCACAGGGAACTGCAGCGTGGCTGGTGCTGGCTGGCACCTCTGGAGATCATCCAGTTTAGCTCTGCTCTGAGCAGGGTCAGCCAGTGCCAGTTGGTTAAGGACCATGTTCAGTCAGGTTTTGAATATCTTCAAATGTAGAGACTCCACAACTTCTCTCAGCAACCTGCTCCAATGTTTGACCTGTTCTGTATTTCCATTTTTGCCCATTGCCTCTTGTCCTGTCACTGGGCATGACTGAGAAGAATCTGCTTCTCTCTTCTTTAGGCCCTTTTATCAGGTGTTTATGCACATGGATAAGGTTCCCATGAGTCTTCTTATGTCTGGGCTAAACAGGCCCCGCTCAGTCTCTCCAGGTGTGACAGATACTTCAATGACTGAAGCCGTTACCATATTTTTCAGAAGGTAGTGTGGTTATAGTCTGTCCTTCTTGTATAAGAATCGGAATTGGATGTTTTGATATACAAAATCTCTATGTGTCTTTTGAGTACTGTTGTTTACTTTATTAATAACCTTAATCAAGTAGAGCAGTGGGAGACCCACATTTCACCTTTCCCTGTTTGACATGTTAACCTATTTTTCTAACCTGTGTATAAAATGTTGCAGAAATTCTTTTGAACTTTTGTCATTGTCCCCAAAGCCTCAAATCAGGTCCTCAAAACATCAAACCAGGTCCTCAAAGTCTCAAATGTGTCCCTTGAATCAGAAAAAAATTTGAATCATCTACCGTGTATACAAAAATATTATTCTGTACAGAAATATCAGTGATTTTTTTTTTCTAGAAAATGTGTTGTGTTTACCACAAATGTCAGTTCATAATTTCATTGGAACTGCCAGACAGAAAACAATGAACATTTTTGTCTTTCATATTTCCTTTTAAACTTGATTACTAGAACTTCTGTGTTCCCATACATTGTAATAGTAATGTGAATCCTAATGAGTTTATGGACTTAGTATATAGCTTTTGTTTAACAGGAAAATAAAAGTCTTAGAAACAAATTAGGACCTCCATTCACCAGTGAGCACATATCTTAATTAGACAGTAATAACTATCTCAAAAAGAAATATATTTGGAAACTGGCTCTGGAAATATCGTCTACTTGTATCAGTTATAGCATTTCAACTAGAAATGAATAAACACTTCCACGGTAGGAAAAATGTGAAAAGCTGAGATAAATAAAAAGCTCTGAGCAAGAACAACAAGGCACTAAAAATAAAGCGGCGTAAAAACCAGTGTCACTGCACATGGAGCCTTTATAGTATTGAGTTTGGAAGTGATAAACATCTTCTCAGAGGAGCTGGCTAATTCATTTAAATAACCGTTTCCAGAAAATAGTTAGAAAGGTGGAGTTAAGAAGAGAGGTAAGGCAAAGTCACAGAACGTATGAACATACTTGGTGTGTAGACATATATGTCTGAAATGGGGAGGAAGATATTGTTTTCAGGTCCATCAATTGCAATCAAATAACTTAATTTCACATTTCTAGCTAACCGCTTTGTTAATTATTAGGATGTTACTATTAGATGATTTGAAGATGTCAAAAAAAATAATGTGTTCCATAAATTATATTTTCTTTCCGTATTTTATCTTAGTTTTGGCGGTTTTGCTAAGGCTTATATAGAAGACATGGTAAAATAAGGACAATGGATTTCAGCAAAATAGTGAGGAAGATTTTAAGTCAAAAAGAACAGCAAAATTATTTTAGTATAAAATTATGTTTATTTAAATCATATTGTTACCCCTACATTCTCAACCTTCCAAATGCTTTCTTTTATAATAGATGTATCATTTAAGTAATTTCAAGGTGTACAATGCTAGAGAGATATCAATACAGTTGTTTTTCTGCTGAGTTATTTTTGATCCTTTATATTATTCTGTTTAAATTTAAAATTATTTTATATCTATTTTTCAAGATTGGCCCTGAAAAGAGAACTTTCTTTGACTTTTTCATCATTGAAGGTCTATTTTGCTCCAAACTTCTTATAAAATCTTGATTTCTGTTCAGTATTTTAAATACACCTCCATATTAGAAATATGACCAAAATAAAATTAAATATCTTGTTATGCACCATAAACCTCTCTCTAATACCAGCTATAGTTGTAAAATTTGATAGAGAAAAGTAAATTATTTTTATTTCTATATTTCAACATATATAACTATGCTGTTACTGTTGCAATAATTAGACATACTATATTACTCATTCCTAAAGAAAAAATTGCTCATATTTCAATAGATAGGTTACTGCTAAAAATATTTCTCTTTTCTTTCAATTTTGTTTTTGTTTCCAATAAGGCAAAATAAAATAAAAGTAAAATAACTTTTGTACTTTCAAAATATCTGCGCTGTTTTTCTCAGACACCAACAGATGTGGCTGCAGATTAAAACTCTAAATTAACTAATTTTCTCTATAGTTATTTACACATTCATCTGCACATGTATGTAGTCATATGCCATAAATACATCAGTCAATACTAAAGAAATCTAAGAACAAGAAGAAAACATGGTACATGATTTTTTTTTTGTTCTTTTGCCATAAACAAGATTTCAGAAAGAAATCAGTAGTGCCAAATGCTCAAGCTGCTCATTTTCAATGGTTTATGGAAGTTTATAATATAAAACACATTCTTCAGGATTTCAGCTCAATTTTTTTCCCTGATGTAATATTAATATTTCATAAATATGGCTGATAAGATGCTGAACAACATAATTTCCGTCTTAAACCTACTTCTTTCTCCCATAGTATAATAATGATGTCATTTAGCCTTCTTGAGTCAAAATAAATCATGCTATTAATATAGCAGACTGTTAAACATAAATCTAAAGAGTCTTTGAACTATTTCTTTAAAGGTTTTCCACCCTGCAGTATATTTGAAGGGCAATACAGACAAAGGTCATCAGTATGAAAAAACCCATGAAAATTTACGATCAGATCTCAATTTTGCCTTCCTCTCTAAATCCCAGATATATCCTCCTCTCTGTTCCTTTCAATTGTTACAACTGTTCAGCAAACTTCCATGTACCAAGGAACCATTACTGTTCTCAGGAAGCAATTTATTGAAGAAAACAAAATCTGTTCTGCCAGTCCCCTTGGAAAAGCATGTAGAGGAAAGCAAAACGAAGGGCCACTTATAACATCAGAGGTACATGTCACTTGTGAGGTTGCGGGCAACTAATATGAAGGATACAACATTACGATGGTTTATTTTCGTACAGCTATTTTAAGAGGGGTCTTAAATCTTGTTCTTTAAACAATGTACATTCAAATAACAAATTGTGGATTAGCAAACTGACCAAGAAGAGTAAGTTATTGTTTTGAAATTGGGGCTGGTTAAGAAGCTTCTGTAGTAGGAAAAGAAGAGAAACGGTCAAAACACTCTGTTTTGCTAATATGTGCTAATATATATTGCCGTAAAAAAGTTAATATAATAGAGATATTTGTTTTGTAGAATAAGAATCTGCAAAAATAAAAGCATCATTATGCTGGATGCTATAGAGAGTGCAAGATGACGCCTATCTCTAGCACTTTACAAAGCAAATATAAATTCTGCACTTAATGCAATTCACAAGTAAAGTCTTCTTCCCTGTGTCAATATTGTTTGAGTAGAAGAAACGCAAGTTCAGAACTGTTCCCATAATTCTGTGTAATTACATTTGTATAGTGACTGAAAGTCTCAGCAAAGTTCACTCCTCCAACTGTTTAGTTTCCCTGATCAGCTGACCAGAAATAGGAACATAATCCATAGATTTAAGGTGAAAACATACATGGCCAGTGTAAACTTAAAGTTTCAGAAAAAGTAACAAAATCTATGTTACAGTAAAATGTTTCCCTACCACATAGTGCCAAGTAAACGCTTCTTTTAATTAAGAAAGACATGGCACGAATACCTTCTCATTTTTATTGTCAAGGTGAACTTAATTAAATAACAAAAGAAAGAAACCGAACATACATAGAAAACCATCTTCCAGTGAGTGAAAGTTAATCTCCAAGGGATAACGTTACATATTCAAGGAACACACTAATGAAACTTTCACATTTTAAGTCCTTGACAGCATTGGCAGTCCTTCACTCTGTAAAGCGTTCGTATGGCACTGGCAGTATAGGTTTTCTTGTAACAGCAGTACTATCACATTAGCACCACATTGTTCTGATTTGGTGTGTAGTTTTACATAGAAACCTTGACACCGGAATAATCTGATTAGTGCACTGTGCTTTCTAGTGGTTTGGCTTTATTTTGACAGGATCTCGTGGTAACAGTGCAACTTCCATTGCAGAAACTGTTCTGTGCATATATTTTCATTGCAAAACATACGTAATTCTAAGGACCCACTCTAAAAATAACAATATCTTGAAATTATTTATGAACTTAAGAAATACAAATACAAATGCAAAGTTTGGAATTATTTTTAAGAATATGGCTGTGCAAAGACTGGCATGCTTGATTTTTATCCCTGCTCACATTTCAGTCCCAGTCACATAAATTAAAAATACTAAGTCAAGAGAGGTGGGGACACTGATGAAACTGTGCCTTTATATCTATATATATTTATATTCTTATTTTTGTATTTATATTTATTTATAAGTGCATATGCATGTGTATACTACATACACGTCTATAAATAAATCACATATATAGAAAAAATATATATAAAATATAGATGTCAAAGCATTTACATGAGAAGCAGGACACTTGGATTCACTCAGACTGGCTGGGTTGAAGATAGGGTACTCTTTGAATGCTACCTCTCTACCGAGTCCTACATTTCAGTTCCAGGTCAAAGGAGGATTTCACATTTGACAACAAATAGTGAATACAGAAAACACAGAGATAAGCCCTGCAATCTGGTTATTAGGGTACTTTTTTGCTGCTTGAATCCAAATTCCTCAGGCTGAGGAAAACTCCAACTTCTTTCTTCCATTTCCTAAGGAAGTATTCAAACAAAAGGTAAGAAGGAAGCAAACCTGACTCCCTCCTGGGTACAGAAATAACTTCATCAGCACAGCCCTCTTACTGCCATACAGGCTGGCCTTAAGAAGCCTGCTGCTTAGGCAGCAGGCAAAATGCTCCATCAAGTGAGCTCAGACCCTATGGAAAGGGCTGAGCTCCCAGTTTACATGCCTTTGGAGACCTTCAGACGTAGGCACTTCTCCCAGCTGGACTATCTAAATAGCATTTGTGGGAACAGATATTTAGTTTTAAAGCTGGACCAAAGGCATCTTAAGTGTCTGATGAAAATACCCTTACAAGACCTCATGGAAACACAAGACCGGTTTCTGACATCTTTTTACTACTCTTGTTTATCCCTATTTATTAAATGACAAAACTTTATACTTAAATGCAAGATTGCGATTTTCTCTCTGGAGAACAGAGATCTAGAAAGTAAATGCTTTGGTTTAACATTTATATCTGTATCAGATTCAACCCAAAGCTTGTAAGGGCCCTTGCACTGTGGAGCACAGACCTGCAGCCATGTTCTTCTGGGAAAGGCCTCTTCTTCATGCTCTGTATCTACATTTTTGAATCAAGATTGATTAGCCCATCCAACTTGAATATCTGTTTCTGCACAAATCTACTCAAATACATTCCTGCTTCTGATTTCTTCATTCTAAAACCAATAAATGACTTAACACCTTTTTAAAAATAATTTTAATATATTATCCCTATTACTTTAACTCCTCGTTCCCAAATATTGCACTTACTTTTGCATTTTTGTCACTTTTTAAAAAAAGGATGGCAGATCTCACATCTCCTTCATTGTAATTATTTCAATATATTCCTCCATATAGTTCTTATTCAATTGTGACATTCATTCTGCAAATGAATAGTGCATATAGTGCCATTCTGCTGCATCTAAACAGCAGGTATTCTGTTCCATATGCAACTGAATACTGCATACACAGTTATTTCCACTTAGATAATTTACTCCAGAATTATCTAGTTTTCCAGGTATTACAACGTGCTGTCTTTAATAGCTAATTGTAAACTCTTGGGTTTTTTGCAACAACATCAAGTTTTCATTAGCACTACTGATTTTTGCACTATGCTTCAGATTTTGTTCCCCTATGTCACAAAAACCAGTTGATTAATTGCCTTTCTCGTCTGGAGATAACATATGCTGCTAGTACTAGAAGATAATATTTTATTCATATAAATAATTCTAACTCTTCACATTCAAACTGGTCATGAGATTTGGCACAAATACTTAAATCTATTGGGGAAATACTTATATCTTCTATCTCTAGTTACTCATCTGAGTAGCTAAGCTACCTTGACAATAAATGTAACTCCTCGTTTCTGTGCTCTAACTCACCTGCCCAAGAAGCCTTACATTTTCTGCTGACCATATATAATGCCTGGAGTTTATCAGAGGTGGTTCAAAGAACACCCCAAACAGCCCATGTATTTGCTGTTGAGTTACTACACTTGCGTTTGTACCTCAGCCTCTTGGCACTTCTTAAATGTGCTAGGTCTGCAACAGTCTTTTCTACCAGACATCTTTTCTAATAGCTGGCCCAGCAGAGAGTATTGGAATACCAAAAATTCATGACCAGCTGGACACTTCATTATCACATTGTGATAGCTACATAAACAGAAAAAGTAAAAGCCAGCTAGATTTGTTGCTGCTGTAGATCAAAATCACTACACTGATTTCGGTAAAGTGGCACTCAGTCATCTGAGTCAACAAACTTAAACAGATTTATAAAGAATATCTACAGCTCCAGTGCACTTTCTCTGGGGACTAATCTCATGTAGTCTGAACAAACTCACTAGTCAAAATAATTTGAAAGTCCTTTTTACCATAAAGTGCAACAGGATAAAGGGTCACGGGCCCAAAATGCCCAATTTTATTTACCTCAAAATAAGAAATGTTACAGCATTTTTATTCCTGAATATAAAAAAAAAAAATAAGACCATGTTTGCGTCCTGTCCACTAAACTACAACTTTGTCAGTAGCTGTGGAAGCACAACAGTTGATCTTTCTGTACAGTTTGAAACTTGGATCTTGAGACCTGGTTTAATCTCATAACTTTAATCGTTGTATGGAGGTTTTCTTCAGGAACGGGAAATGATCAGGTTCCTAATTTAGGTAATTCAGGTCAGTTCTGAAAGGTAAGTGGGATTAACCCATTTTTAAGAGACAGATCTAGAAGAGCCTTTTTGGAAGGAAAGGTTAGTCAAAACCTCCAAAACCCAGCAAAAAAAGACAACTGAGAGATCTATAACTAGAGATAACATAAAATCACATATAACAAGGAGGTGGTGCTAGAGATAACATAAAATCACATATAACAAGGAAGTGGTGAATACTTATGAGGCCTCATATTAAGAAAAAGAAGAACTGTAATCAGGAGTCAGGTTTAAGAACAAATGGCAGACAGTTTTTCACATCTATCTACTTCAGCTATGGAGCTCATTGCCATGAGGTGTACAGGATGCCAAAAGCATAAACAATTCAAAAAGCTATTAGGTACAATAATGAGAAGGTTCATGGGGTGTTATTAAATGTGGATGAAAGGTTGCAACCTCTGGCTCAGAATTTCCCTAAATCACAGGTTGCCAGCAGCTGGGAGATATGCCATGGGGACTATTTCTTTATACTCACTCAATTTTTATTCCTTTTCCTGAAACATCTGCTACTGGCAGTGTCAGAGACAGAATCTTGGGCTAGAGGAAGCTTTTGTCTGATCCACTGCAGCCATGCTTATAAAAGCCCAAATGGCCTTTTCTAAGAAACAGTGCTTTTTGTAAGAAAGAATTTCCTAGATCGTACTTTATTGCACCTGGAGCATCCCATGCTAAAAGGTGAAATATCATTCACTATTCCAAGACACCTAAAAAGAAAAAGGGCAGGAGCAGTTCAAAGTAAGAGCTTTATCTATGATTTATTTCCCTTAAATAAATTCTGGTTAAAATATTAATGTTTCTTCTAAAGTATAAGTATTTGTAACATTATAAAGCATTAAGTCTGTCTTCATGTTGTATTTGTGTTGTCACTATTGATTTACGTGCTTTTAATTTATTAGTTTTAAATTTCTTGGAATGTTGATCAACATTTACTGTAGTTTAAAATTTGTCCTTTTAGTCATTTTAAATCCAATTTAAATAATTTAACAATTTAATAATTTTATCCATCATTAACTCATAACCTTTACCTCAGTAGTTGTCTCAACTACATGTACTTCTGTATTTTAGGTGGAAAAAATGCAATTCAATACTTTAGACTTTTTTTTTAATCACAAATTCCTAAAGTAATTACTTTGTCTCAGAATAAAATGCAGTATTCAGAAAAGGCACTTGCTTTTATTCGTGTAGGTACCCACTTTCAGTATATTCCCAACCAAGAAAATGAAACACTTTATTTCTTCATAATGCAGCACGTACTTTTCCAGTGAAACTGACTCATGATGTTAAAAATTTCTCTTCAGTCTTGCTCTGTGGGTAGCAAGTGTGTGCACACATGCACATATTTAGAGGACAGTACACACGTTATTTCTGGTTATAAATGAAACTAAGAAAAATGGTTCAACCAAGCACAAAAGAAAATAAAAAAAAACTAAAAGTGATACGGACAATCAAGATGTTAATGCCCAGTATGCTCTGGAACAATAGATGGCAAGTTCCATATAAGACTGGAGGAAACAAAATTAGGTTACTTTGAGGAAAGACACATTGCTGAATTTGACAGATTTCCACACTGTATCTTAAGCCATGCTACCCCTCCCTAGTGTAAAGGAACAGAATAAACTGTTTTACTTCTACTTAGAAGACCACACTGGAGCATAAATTCTACTTCACATTCCAGCTAAAACTGTTAACTTTTTAAGCACAAGCAATGGGAAATTTTCTCTTATTTCAATCGATTTCAGGCTCCTTTCCCATTTGGCCTAAAATGCAACATTTGGTCTATAGTATTACCTTTTTTATTTTTTAATTCTGCTTGGCCTCATCACAGGCCTCAAAGCACAAGTACTGGTTATTTACACTTATAAAACAGTTTGGGAAAGGTAACAATTATACTTTTGCTGACCTACCCCTACAGTGAAACAAAAGCCGCTTCCCCTCACCATATCCATTGTACCAGTAAAATTCATGGACAACTCTCCAAGCTGCAGCAACATCAAACTTATTGTATAAACATTTCTCTCACACTTTAAGTGGGTTGGAAGTAGAAGTCCAGGGAAGATTAAATGCCAGATTATTTTATGAAGCACTGAAATGCTTGGCTTAGCCAAAATCAGGGATGAGAAAGTGGTCCAATAGAGAAAAGTGATACAAACATGTTACTATGCTTGTGTGTATAAGCTGTAGGAAAAAGTTAACAAACTTATTGTATGCTTTTTTTATCAATTAGCTGCTCTGTCTCCTATTATGCTACATAGAAATTTGTAAAAATTTACCAGCCTAGTGTCTGAGTACCACTTCTGCTTTGCTTTTCTTATCCTTGGATTTACCACGTGTATTAGTTTTCCATTAAAGGTTGCTAGAAAACCATTATCATGTACATCTGTAGAACAAAATAGAACTGAAGCGCAAGTACCAGTAAGACAGACTGGATCTAAACACCATCTTCACTTGCAAGGTTAAGCATTTCTCTTTAGTTCAATGTGTGTGAGAGACTTCAGCCCTCAAAAACAACCAAACGGAGAAAATGTAAAGACCCCACACCTATTCGGACACAATTACACCATTTCCATCACCTTCTAGTCGTCTACATTTAAGCCCAATTAGGTCTTTAATTTTAAAGCATTTACCTTTTGTTTGTTTCCCATCCTGATCCAGTTAGTTTGGGAGGCAGTGCCATATTAAAACATCTGGGATTTATCGAACATGTTCTTTTTAACACAGGTTCAGTGTGATCAATCCCAGATGTTCAACAACTGAAGTTACGTATAAAATGTTCATAGATTTTAGCCAAAATCAGATTCAGCTTCCCATACCTTAAACACAGAAGGTCTCTAAATAGATATGAGTTAGATTTAAGTCATTTATTAAAAATCCAAAACAAAACAAAACTAAAAAGAAAAAAAAAAAGGAAAAGATTGGAAACAAACCCCATCTTATTAAAAGTACAATTGAGTTAGACAAGTTAGATTAGTTTATATGCCATTTTAGGCTGGATTTTCAATCTTATCAGTCATTAAATTTGCCCAAGACTTCTTATCACAAGCTCTTTCTTTCAGTCACTTACATTTTGAGCCACCAGGGTAGCTGACTCAAACTCTTATCTTTCAAGGAGATTTGGGCCAATGCAGTTCACCTATTCCTGAGAAATAAGAGAGGAGAGCGATTTTAGCTTGCCCATGAGAAAAATATTCTGGAGAACAATTGTCAGAAAGTCTCTCTAACCAAGTGCAGTTAAATAGTACCATGAGGTTAGGTGAAAGAGAGAAGAAGTACAAGGGACCCCCAAGTCATAGAAGGGCCTTCTTCCATTGCTTTGAAGTTTTAGGCCAACTTCAATATGCTCCATTACTATTGTTTGGGGAGAATTTTTAAACTCCTCATTTAGGGAGGTCACAGTTGACTGGAGGTTAGCAAATGGGATGCTCAGCTACAAGAAGGGCCAGAAGGATGATCCAGGAAACTACAGACCTGTCATTCTGACCTTGCTGTCTGGAAAGGTCATGGAACAGATCATCCTGAGTGCCATTATATGGCACATGAAGGACAACAAGGTGATCAGGCCCAGTCAGCATGGGTTCATGAAAAGCTGCTTGTCAAACTTTATCTCCTTCTATGATAAAGCAACCCACTTGGTGGATGACGGAAAGGCTGTTGTGGATGTTGTTTACCTGCAATTTAGTAAAGCCTTTGATATAGTTTCCCACAGTATTCTCCTGGAGAATCTGACTGCCCATTGCTTGCACTGGAGTATTTGCCAACTGAATTTTCTTGTCAACTGGAGTGTCATAGGACCTGAGATCTGCTTTTTTTTGCAGCTGAATATCCTGAATGGGTGTGGGAGGCCATCAAAGTATGGAGGATGGAGATGGACAGCACGTCTAGTTTTGGAGAGATGATGGAAATTCTTCAAGTCATTTTCAATGAGCTAGCTATACCCTTATTAACCATTTCTCCCTCTTCTCTGTGAAAGTCATCCTGAAGGGTTTGATGGGTATTTTTTTTTTGATAGGGCAGAAAAGAGATGTATGGGGTTTTTAGTTCTAATTAACAATTTCTTCTAATTTAATACATATTTGTCCTTTTTTTTTTAATGGTGTACAGAAGGATGACAGGCAATTAATGAAAAAAAAGACTCTGAAAAACCTCACAGTTGGCCTACCATGCCTGAAGTATCTTTGGTTAGTGAAAGAAAAAAAATAGCTTCTCTTCAGAAAGGCTTAATATATACAAATCATGTCATAAACAAATTGTGTGGCAATGCGTATTTATGCTATAATATAGGAGCTTGATCATTCAGTAGAAAAGCCATTTCTAATCCTTTATAAAGGAGTTAATGACACTTCCTCTGAAGATCTCTAAAGGAGACCAAGGAAGTTAACTGTGTAACTGTATTATAAAATAACAGTCTTATTCAAAAGTTCTAAGAAAATCAAAGTTGCCAATGTTTTTGCGAGCTTATTCTCTATAATTACACAAAACTTTTTCTCTATTGATTTGAGTGGGAGAAAGAAAACCAATATATTTTCTGTTAAACAAACCTAACTTCTACCAGCTTGTAATGCAATTATGTCTTACCTTGTCTTTAGGGATGGCTTCAGCTGTCTAGCCCTGAACCCAATAGAATCTCACCTACATGGGAATTTAATATTTTTGGGGCAAAGAACACCCCTGTGGTTGGAAAAGGTGAACATTTTTTCTCAGACTTTCAGATTCCCAATGTAACCAAGAAGCCTAAAATATCTTCTTGTGCAGGAGAGGTATGAAACTTTTTTTGCAAGGCTCTCCCTTCTCAAACTGACCATGGAAGCTATGGGGAAAGAGGTTACTGAGGTCAGGCAAGGCAGAGTTCCACAGGACAGTATGTTTTAATAAAAAGCAAAAGATTTTTTTGGTCAAACAGAAACACAAAGTAAAGGCTAATATGTAATTTATTTATTTATTCATTCATTCCAGAAACTTTTTTTTTTAAGAAAAAAAGGTAAAATACATGGATTTAGTTGCTTATTACAACATTGAAAACCAAAGAGACATGATCTCAGGTAAAAGAGGAGAATGGAATATGAAAATGATGATAAAGGAGAAATAGTAAAGACTGATAGCAAAGGGGTTGGGTACAGGGAAACACACAAGTAATAAAAAGCATGATAAGGTGGAAAAATGCCTAAAGTAATGAAAAACTTCCATTACATTAGTTTGACCCTCTGAACATGTCAAACAGTTTTTAAAATATTTTAATTATGTTAAGGATTTGGAAAAATGAATGAAGAAAAAAGAATTATAGAAAATACAGAGGAAATTAACTTTGAATACAGGCACCTCCTTGGCACATTTTACCACATCAAATCTTACTATCTGAACTCCACACAGAATGTATAGAAGAGAAAGAGAGGGTATATAGTAGGATGAAAGAAGAAATAGAGACTGCTTTGAGTCTCCAAGTTCAGACTTCCCTCCTTTTATTCTGCTCATATTGATTAACTGGACTTGAATAAGGAAATAAAGAAGTAACCAAATAAACTGTTTAGTTCATGAAGAGTTGCATCTATGTCATTGAAGTGCTCTATTAAGCTCAGTATACCCAAGCTGCAGCTGCTCCTCATTAGTTTAAGAAGGCTAAAAATAAAACATGATAAAATGAATAGGCAAAGTTTTCTACATTAAGAAAATAAAACATTTTCCCCCTGTAATGAGTCATTTAAATATATTTATAAATATAAAAATCTTTATCATAGGGATTTGTGCAAGTAAAGAACTTAGCAAAATTTTAAAATAACTGTTTCATATACAATCTAATTCTTCAGTGGCTAATTGACCCAGCTACAGAATCATATACAGCACAGCTGCAGGATGAGTTACACACAGTATGCAACTCCTTCCCTACTAATGACCTCTGGAATCTTTCTCTTAAGCAGGTAATGCTTTACTTGCTTGGAGAGAGGATAATGGGTAACTGGTCTGCTTAAGTCTGACAATTCCTAGGTTACCTATATACTCTAATGCAAACATCTTTTGAACTCTGCATCATAGAATGTATCAGACCATAAAGATTCAGTAATCAGATAAAGTTGGCAGGCACATTTCTTCAAGCTTCATACATCAAAGACACAGAATAACATTTTGAGTTATTTTAATGTCTGCTGAATATAACATTTTGAATCTCCAGTTGAAAATAAATGTTTTGTGTCACAAGTCTGGATCTAATCTGTCCTAAGCCTTTTTGGCTGTCACCAAGCCACTTTTTCATAGAAGAGAGGATGAATATAAAATAAATAACACATTCCAGTATGCAAAACTGTTACCAAGAGGCTGATTTTGCCTCTGTTTGCACTTGTAAGAATTCACGCTTTATCTCAGTGAACTCTTTTTAATCTAAGCACAACCATACAAAGGCAGAAGGAATTGCATCTCCTTCCTACTTCAAACCCAGTTCCCAGGGCCCAGTTTGCCCTTCTCATCTACCTGTGAGTCTAAAGCCCGAAGGCAACTGACATGGAACACATTTTACCTAAATTTGGCTGTCCCCAAGCTAAAATTTCCTCACAAGTAGTTTGCCAGCATAATTTTTTAGAATGTGGTGAAAAGTAATATCTCATAGTTCAGACTTGGGTTTTTCAGATGGAATGATCAACTTCTGTAGATAGCTAAGATGGAACAATCACAAATCAAGCATTTTGATGTCAAAGTCAGAATGTTGACAAGGTCATTCTTTTCATACTCTGCCAGTTAATCAGGAGTTTCCAATGCCAACAGTAAAAAACTTGTCACTGCAGAATGCGGAAAAGTGGGGAAAATGGAAGAATGAAAAGAGCAATACCTTTCAACATGAGCTACAACTGATCTAATTTTGAAGTTGGGTCTGACCTCTGTGTGAGCCTTATTTGGAGCAATAGGTTGATGGAGATGGTTTACAGAGGACTCCTCTCATTAGAGTCGTTCTGGGCTTCTACAATATCACTGTTCAGGACTGGACTATTATTTCAGTTTTCCATGAAAAACCAACATATCTTAGACTACAGTACCAAGTAGATAGAAATTAATTTCAACAGTAATAGAAACATCATAGCCATAATTTTTTTTTTTATTGAAGCTACTAGTGAAACATAACAAAGATAGCTGTCTGAGGCAATATGATCTTCATGCTGTAGAAAAGAAATAATCAAAACAAAGCTGAAACACATGGAGATAAACTCAAGGAACATGTGTCAATAAAAAGACAAAAATTTCAAAGAACTGTAAAAAATTGCATTTAAATTCACATACTTCCACTCACATGAAAATGTTTTACAGTAAACAAAGGATATTGCTTTCTCTTTGCAAAATGTAAAAAACTTCTGCAAAGGAAAAAGGATCAGTCAAGCCAGACCTTAATTGTCGTTGAACTCAAGTGGAAAGATCCTGATAAAATATACCTGGAAACACATACACAGGACTTCTGAGAAAGCAGTTCACTGATAAACACTCACCATGTTTGCTACATTAGGTAGCATTCATGAAATAAATTAATCTCGTAAAGCTTGGAAAGTCAGAATGATAGTGTGACACAATGCAATAACTTCAGGAACAAACGGGAAACAGACCCTATCTTTCATGAGCTGCAGTGGCTGACACAGAAAAGAGAAACATATTTCTTCTTTCTTCAACCGTCTGCAGCTAATAAGCAAATGGTAGGATTGATGTCATATGGCTTTCGTCCATCTAGAGGTCTCATGCCTGGTCACAGAGTGATAGGATAGAGACTTTTTATGCAGTCAGTGTAGAAAATTGATGTTTCTAGATACATAGACTAGGTGCTGGTGACTATTTCCTATCTGCTGCATTAGCTATGAGGCTAAAGCTGGCTGGGCTGAGTCTGGGCAAAGGGAGTTGTATCTGAACAAAAGGAAATAGATGTACTTGTAAGATCACAAACCCATCATTACCACGGTTGCTGCAGATCAAACTGGAAATATTCTCACATATTTGCAGTTCAACCATAGAATTTGAATTCTGGTAACTCATATCCCACACCTGCCTTTGCTTATACTTACAGGATGGGTCCATATGCTATAGGAAGTATACCAATGTGCACACATTTAAAAAAATCTAGATCCCACTATATCCCTATCTAAGCTTAAAAGACTTACATATATTTTCACTTAGAAATGGCCTGTGAACACTTAAAAATTAATAATCTGTGTGTGAAAAAACATGGTATCGAAGTCATTCTGAGAAAACAGTAATTTTGTGAAAATATTCAAAATCTCAGCTAAAAAAGAATTCTAGAAGTAGTTTGGGTATAGTGGGTGGAGTGTATAATTCCCTTTGTTTCATGGAATTATTGTCTCAAAACTAAAACAAAGTTGATTTTTCTGTTACATTTCTTTCTAAAATCTACAGTAATACATCATTTCATAAGAGTCCTTTATTTTCAAAGATGAGATTACCATAGTTGAGACAATTACACCTCGTTTTTACCATCTAGATTTAGTATTTCTGTGTTTTTCTTCTCTTTAGTCTCCTATGAATACATTCTTACATATTTAGTGTTTCACTAAATGACTGAGGTCACTCAGTCATCAAGTGATTGAGGTCAGGGTTAACAGCTTCATACAGAAAAATGGGTTTATTGCTGCTAATATCCTGAAGACTAACAAATTGCTAAAGAAACAAAATTAACTCCTTAATATTTTTTCCCCACAATCTTTCCAATTTTCACAGGAAAAACAGGCTGACCATTTTGCTGTCTTTCTATACACGAGTGGTACACTGCTTGGATCATCTGACTCTGCATTGGAGATGGGGACAACTATGCTTTCTCCTGTCTATAATTCTAGCATCTGGTGAGGAAGATTTCACCCTGGTGTGTTGCTTCATGCAGCTTGTAAATCTTCTGCAAGGGAAGGGATGGAGCATCAGAGGCATGAAATTGCAACCATCTCTCTAAGGATAATGCAGAGAGGGGCTCCTTGGCTCTGGTCTTGGTACAGACATCCTGGCCACAGCTTTTTAAACACAGTGAAGTTTAACAGGAGCTGCAGTATGGCCAGCAGGGTTATCTGGAACTGCATCAGACCAAGGCAGGAAAACAGAACCAGGCTTCTGAACCTCATACTGAAGCTAAGTCAGCAGAAAGGGTTGGGAAGACAAATAAACCATGGTTGCTTTAGGTGGGCCATAATTGCTGGAACAGGAGGCTGAACAAATCTCCTTCGATGCATACAGCATACACTGTGCTCTGAGGTGACTGGCAGCATTCCTGGTGAAAGGACATAGTAAATTATGTTGCAGTCCAATGAATTCATTATCTGCTTTACATGCCACAGCCATAGCCTGTCACCCGCCAGGATGCTGGCTTCGAGCAGTGCTTCATTTCCCATGCTCTAGGCTGAGCTGAGATCACATGGCTTTAGTTCTTGGACTGCTTCAGCACTGTTTTTGGTTTCGTTGTTATTCTGCCAATAGGAGTAAATAATGGGGAAAAAAAGATGCCAACTAGCTGAAATACAGCTTCAGCTGCTCTATGAGAAGTCAGGGAGCAGAGAATATATTGTATAATTAATTTTGCTGAGACACAGACCCATTCAATTTGCCACTGCAATGAGTAGTCTTTCCTTAGAATGAATCAAAATCCACCACCTTTGGTCATGGGAAACCTATTTTTGCAGCAGTGTTGCCAAATAATCTAGAGAACTCAGTGTACTTACTGATAAGTAGTTTTAGATATGGTCACTACTTCTATGACTGTTTGGGCAATGGATGCTTTCATGGTGACACTGTCTATTCTCACTTCTGACACTGACATCTACATGACTACACATCTGTCACAAATTCTGTTCCTGCGATGACAGAAATATAAAATAATTAATCAGTAGTCCTGAATGACAAATCAATAGTGATGTGGAATTCAGGTAGGAGAAAAAGAATAGTCTTCAATTATATTCTTACCCTTTTACAGGATCTTGGCTTGACTGTTAGATAGCATCCTTTTACATTCGATATTTTAAAATTCTGCATTAAATGAATAACTAAGTCTGACAGTCTAATGAATTCATTTTAGCATAATTTATCCAGTAAATTGTTTTCTAGAACTTCCTCTTCTCAGGTGGCCTGTGATCAGAGGGAGAGTATCTGGATGGAGGAAAGGCACATCTGTAAAAGAGCAAAGGGCATCTCCTACAGGATCACCTCCACGTCTGTCAGAGACCAGAAGCTGACAGTGTTGGGGAAAGCTAAGCAGCCCCAACTCATAAACTTGGAACTTTTTTTCTAGGAAGAAGTAGGTTCTAAAGTTGGGCTGAATGCAGTCGTCCTGTTTAGGAAAGGTAAGGCAACTCAGTTGTATTTGGTACGTCTGAATGAAGCAACGAGCAAAGTAACTAGAGTGGAGCGTGTATGGTTTTTTTGAATTTTCATTTTTTTCAAAAGGAAAAATATAATTCAAGAATATTTCCAATTTATGATAAGGTGTCTGCCTGGTTATTATGTCTGACTGATCTCAATTTACAAGAAAGGAAACAGCATTGTGAAAGGTAGTCCAGCAGCTGCACAGTCATAGCCCATTCAAGGGCTGGGAGCTGCATGGCACTGCTAGGGACAGGCCATGCTGCCGTTAGGACCAAGGGATCATACTGTTACATCAGGAACCTGCTTATGAGCTAACATTGCCTCTGATCTCACCAGTGCCTGGAGGCCAAGAAGGAGATACAGGACTTTTTGGATTTAAATTTTATTATTACATAAGGAGATGGTCAGGCCCATAACCAATTTGCTAAGACACTGAGAACCAGAACCTAGAGTAGAAACATCCTATTATATTACCCTGAATTTTGCTAGGCGGACCTCTAAGTAACATTTCCAAGGAAGCCCAAAACAAACTTAATTAATTAGTTCTGACTAGATTGTGAACTCCGAGGTTTGTAACAAAACAGAAGCATCTATTTAAACTAACGTTGTTCTCATTCTTTCAGGCTCCAGTGATACAGAATTTGACATATTTGTTTAACTTTACTTGTTGTGTGAAACAGGACTGTTCAGCTACTTTAATAATACACTACAATTAAGAATATCTGTAAATATCTGTGAATTCCAAATTTAGTAAGGAACCCTGCATTTCAGAGAAGAGTCACAAGTCTATGACAGTATCTCTGGCCAGGTAAATAGTTAATTACACCAAGTAGAACAACGCTGTGAGGAAAGACTGACAGCATCCTAATCAAGAACAGCCTATAATTTGATGATTAAACCACGTAGCTGGAAAACAGGATATGCTCATGATTTTTCATGGTCAAAGCACAAGGCAGCATTGGTCCCCCTGACTACCCTAATAACTTTTCACCTAACTGTTTTTGACAATTGCTTCCTTAGGGACCTCTTCAGTTCCCTCACCCCATCCATTTGGTAATCTCTCTTTCAGGTATCCTCAGGTTCTGGACTGCTCTATGCCCAGAAGGAGTGACTTAGGAACCAGGAGACAATGATTCCTGTGCCTGAATTTCAAGGAGAAACCAATGGAATGTGGTGTCTAAGTGCCTAAATCACAGTTTAAAATTAGTGTTGATTGATTCATTTAAAACCATTTGAAATATTTACATTTATTTCAAGAATTATACATCAAAACTTTATTGTTAACACATTTATTATCTTATTTTGCAGATCCTGGCCAAAGAAAAACATCTTTAAGAGTCAAGAACCTGTCAAGCAGCAGCTTTATTGACCATGCCTTCAAAAGTAGTGAGAGCATTAAACATAATATTTTACTGGGAAAGGCTGGAAATGCAAACTATTTTTGGCTTGATACAGTAAATCATTTTCCTCTTTAGTATGGCAAATAGAGGGACTGCTATCAAAATAGATCATCCCTCAGGCTAGTATATTCTGCTTTTTTAAAAAACATGTCCTTCCTCCTCAGGATGCATTTGAGTGTATATGAAAGGCAAACACAGATGAATCAGATTAATAGTATTGGAGCATGTCAACTTGAGATCATTTAAGGATCCTCGCTTGCCAATAGCCGGCCACAGTCAGAGTGAGAACATAAGGCTCACATTACCCCCATCCTCCCCAGAGCAGATACAAATCTCAGATGTGTCAAGTGTATGTTCCGTGCTGGTTAATCACAGGGAGAGCAGTTGCACCATCAGTCTCATGACTGACATCAGTACTGCACCAGCCAGGAAAATAATTTTCCCTACTCAGAAGAGCACTTCGTGCACTTCATTTTAAAATCATTTCTAGAACTGGTCTCTGTGTTAAATATTTCCATGGCTTCCTGAAAGCCTGATTTTTTATCCACCAGCTGAGACTGATCTCAGTCAAGTTTTTCTTTCAAGGTTATCCCAATATCTATTGATTAAAGAATTGCATAGGTACATCTGTTTTCAAATCTCTCACTCATTTGTCTGTAACATTTCATCTAATGTTTAAAATATTTGAACAACAGAAGCATCAAAACATCAATTCAGGTAAGAGCATATCTGAATATCAATCTTATTTAGCTGTCCACACTGTGACACACATGTTCAGGTATAATGATAAATATACAGATAGCAGGGAGGAGAAAATTCAGGATAACCTGGGTAAACCACCATTGTGGTTACTGTTCCTGCTGATAAGTTTTAGCTCTTAACTGGAAAGAAGATAGGCTCTTGAATGTGCAGATATTTGTAGAGCTATGCAGATATGTCAATCACAGTTTAAATCCATTTTTGACATTTTTGACTTTTTTAAAATTTTGTCTTTTATAATTAAAACCAAATATGTATACTTCTTTTTAATTTCATGAGTATTTTGTAAATAAAATTAAAAAATCTGAATGCATACGGCTTTTTAGTCTTTGTACACTAAATTATATTTTTAAAAAAACAAATTGGGTTTTTAAAGATATTTCAGTAATCATTTCAATATTCACAGCTGTATTCCAAAACATACAAAACACAAACTTTATAAGCAAACATTTCATTTAAACATAAAAAAAACCTCTTATCATTAAAAAAAACCAAACTGTAAAAGAAAACAAGAAAGTTAAAGAATTAATATTCTGCAATTATTTTGGGTTTGTAATGCATGAAACAGACTCATTAAATACAGAGCACAATTTAAGCTATAGATATATATCAGTTTCTAGGCTTGATTGTAAGAGAACTGAAAATGCAGCTCTAATTTGTTGTTTTCCAAGGAAACAATAATCATTTATTTAGGCATTTCTGGTCCAAATGACTCCTTGGAATACTAACCAGTGACTTTGATCCCTCCTACTAGTTCAGAAAATAAAGGATTTCTGTATTTACCATCTGTCTTCAAATCTTACCAGAACAAAAAAGCAGTGCTGATGTTGAAGAGCTGGGTTTGATGGCTAGGTTTTATGCCTAGCTTACTAATGAAACAATTGCCACAGTGTCAGCCACTGCCAACGTTGCTGCCCTAGAGGGGGAGTGTTTGAGGAAGAGATGGGCGGGGGGGATGTTTGAGGAAGAGAAGGTACACTCAATTATGTCTATGAAAATAAATCACTCATACTTTACAATGCGTTTGAAGCCAAAGTTATTGCGTATTTTCTGGTATGAGAGGGAAGAAATAGGAACACCAACATCTCATTTACCCAGTTTTTCTGGAAGCCTTCCAGAACAAGCTCCTGTGCTAATTGGGACCCGGAGCTTCTGAAGACATGCCTTAAATCCTTCCCACTGGATCACCCAATTAAATTATACAGGGTGAAAGAAGTGTGATTCCCTTCTTCCATGCAGCTGGAAACCCAGGAGAGTGGGAACAATGAAATTGAGACCCAACAGTAACTATTATTTTTTCTGATGACTGATCTGGTAGAGTGCAGAGCAGAAAGATGCCTGTTATGATTTGCATCACCTGCCTATGGTCTACTAGAGGTTTGTATCTGCTGGAAAGTGCTCAGTCTGGAGTGCATGGGCTTGCCACTAGGGAAGCGGAGCAGGGTAGTACCTCAGTTTTCAGGGAATAATGTTATTTTCATCAGCACGGAAAGCTTGACCCACTTCTGTATAGACACTAGCACTCAGGACCGTTATAAGTAAGAGGGCAGTGCAACAAACAGTTTGCTGACAGCTTCCAAGTCCCAACTTGTCAACTTTAAAACCACAGGCTGGTGATTTACAGTGAGCATAATGGTAACATAAAAACGTTTTCAAGGACATTCTTGGTTTGAAGAAAACAAATCTGAAACCTTCAGTCAGCAAAGCTCTTCCCTTACTGACCCGAGTGTGACATTACAGTTGATAACAATCTTTACTAAACAACACTACAAGATCAGTAATAAAACAGTCTTCAGTATGAACCCCATCAGTACAGATGAAAGACTAGAAGCTCAGATTATATTATATTCTATTTGTAGACTTTAAGCCTAAAACAACAAATAATTAAAAAGTCATTTTAAAGGCAAATACCTCTACATAAAAAAACTATAGGTGCTTTCTGGATGTATTTGACAAAAGCTATTTAATCTACTACGTGTTGCAAGATTAGAAGTTATTAAATATCTATAGGGAAGAAACACCAGTCTTATGAAAAGCACAGTATTTCTGTAATAATTGTTAGAATGAAATATAATTGCTGGTCGCTAAACGATCTCTACCAGTTCTTTACATTAATACTAAGGTAAATGGTATTTTCAACAGCAGTGTAAATGACAATCCAAAAGAGGAATGCCAAAATTGTCCCCCAGGAGTACCAGTTTACTTTTTGGATCATATCCAAAGCTCTCAAAACTCTCTGAAATTCTTTCTATTGATTTCAGTAAGGTCAGTTCCCTAACACGTTAAATGGTTCTATTTATTGTTGAACTTAATATTGCTGAAGGGTCAACAACTTGATAGCTGCAGTATTTGTCTTGAAGAGATGTTTCCATATTATTTTCATCCTTTTCTGTTCCTGGTTTTCTTTAAAAGTGCCATTTTTGTCTAGCCTTCTCATCATTTTGTCACAGTTTCTGAAAACTAATATAGGCATTTTTTAATTAAGAAAGGCTCTTTTTGGCAGGGTACCATGCCTTCATTCCTGCATAGTGCATCACAGATTCAGCCTTTGCCCAAATTAGTAGCAGTAGTTAACTATGAAAAACAAAACCATGTCCACATAACTTAAAACACAATCAAACCTATCCATTAATTAAAATGCCTCAATTATAAAAACAAGATTTGTTATTCAACTTTTGGAATCTCCTTACACATATGCTTCTAATTTTTCGAACATAACGGTATTAATTTTCATTCAGCTGTTTTCTCTTGTTAACTCATTACAAGTTACATTGTCATTGTTGGGGTTTATTTTTCAATTATACTCGTCTGGATATGAGTGTGAAAACTCCCTTACATAAAAAAAATATTTAAAAAAACCCACTTTTTTAAAGGAAAGCTATACTTGGGAGATAAATGAAAAGCTATTTGTCCACGTAGGCAGTGATATCCTATGTATGGCAGTAAATTTATGTACATGTGTAATGTAAATATGATCAATTAAATTCTGACAAGTCCTAGATCATGTTCCAAGGTGGAACTGGGACTGTGCAGCACTGTCATGGAGAAGATATGGTGAAGTTCTGTCAGCAGCTGCTTGTAGTGTTCTGGTCTTCAGTAGGAAAACCGAAGAGACTGTAACTCAATGAAAAAACCTTCCATCAGTTAAGTCCAGATTGGTGTATACGTTGCAAACAGGGGAAAAGGTAGTGTACACAGACACTGTGTCATTGCTGGTTTGTCTTTGGGATGGTATCTCTAACAAGGAAATAAAGCACAGCTGCTCCAGTGCTTTACAGATTTCCAGAACTATTGTCATATTATAACTAGTGAAAAAGGGATTTTTCTTTCTCCACCCAGTTAAAAATTCACCTACTATTAAATCATAACAGAAATTTGTTTCACTATGTTTAATATAAAGAGCACTTCATCAACATTTTAATGCAAAAAAAACCCAAAAACCCTTGTGATCTCTGTATATGAAGCTACATTAACTGGTTTAGATTGACAAAAAATAAGGGAGCCAATTATCAGCTTAATCCCTTGACAAAGTTATTCAATAACTAACAAAAAATAAGCCTTTTGTATGTAACCACCCAAAACGCTAGCCAGATCTTCAGCTAGGAAGAATTTCTAATAAAAGAGACAAGGACTAGAAAAGTTCAGTAATATTTTTTGAAATCTGACTGGTGGTCACACTAGGTCCCTGATCCAGCTCAGTTTTAAATATATGAAAAAATTGTCTTTATTTTTGCTGCTCATGCAAAGTCTGGCCATATAGTCAATATGTTGCTGGTACAGCATTGGCACCTGACAATTAGGGTTATTTGTCTGAAACTCCAAGTATGTATAGCTATGATTAAAGAACAGTAACACATGCCCGAAACCAACAACAAGGTAATAGAATGTTTCTACTGCAGGTACAAGCTCTCAGAATCTAAGCTTAATGATGTGTCTAACTGTCTACTTAGGCAATAAAAAAAATCTTAATCCATGAACATGGTTAATAAATTTTTTTCAAAAAAAATCCACATAAGGAGAGGAATGAATGTTTAATAATACATCTGAGTTTCTCAAATTAATTTGGAGGGGAAGGAGCTGGGAAAGGTTTTATTTCTGCAGCCTTCCAGTAGTATATGACAATACCTTGAAAAACTCAAGAATGTGAGAATTAAAATGCTTCACTTTATAAGCAAGTAAATACTTAGAGTCATAGCTGTCAATAGAGCACTGGATAAATGATTTAACCCTTATGGCTTTGGTAATTTTCTATTTTCCATTTTATCTTGTAAGAATCCAGTTCTTCCACTAAACACTACAAAGAAAACCCATAAATTATATGAATAAGAGGTCGGTTTGTATTTATATTACTAATAAACACATGCTAAGGAACAGCATTCAAACACTTACTCAAACATTTCTTTACAATGCAAGCCCTCTGCTCCAGAGGTAATGTGCACATTAGCAGCCCTATCACAGGTAGACCTGCTGTTATACTGACCCAGGCCATGGTCTCTTCCAAGCATCCATAAAAGCCACTCACATGCTGTTTCGCTATGAAATGCCATAAAATAATCTTTGCCTACATCTCCCTGAGATAGTGGAACTATTTTGTTTAACTTTTCTTGTTCTCATATAGTGAACCATGGTTGCCAAAACAGATTATGGTTCTTGTTATTTTAGAACATGATATAAGCATAAATGAAAAAAATAATGTCATGACTTTAGACAGTAGACCATGTACGCATCTAATCAGAGTTATGCTAGCTAGTATAAGTTTTTTAGATATTATTCTAACCTTCAACAGGTAACAAATTTTGGTAATAATAAATATGGCATATTGGTAAATAAATAATTACATTTTACCTGGAAATATTAATAAAGTGAGTGTGTCCTTCAAAAATTCATTTTATTTTTATCTGAATGTCATAATGCTTTTTTTTCTTTTATAGCTGTAAATGAAAGGTAGAACAGGATTTTTTAATCTGGTCTATAAAAGCAGTGTATCTACATTCGAGTCACTGACTGTTCTTTTAGAGAGACAAGTGCTCAGTCACAGTCGGCTGACCAATATTTTAAGCTACAATTCCACTGTGAGTAGTGATTTCTATAGAAACAATGTTCAAATTCTAGGGGGGCATGGAGGGGGATTTTCTTCCAAGATAGAAAAATAAGTAAGGCATTTTTATTTCAATTAAGCAATAAGTAAAACAGTTGTGATGACACAATTTATGTTGAAAATATATGTAAAATAATCATAGCAATTAAAATGTAATAGCCATCTTATAGGATCCAATTTACTAAAAAAATTATAATAGTACATTATTGCAGTCTGGTGTCCACCTGTCTTGGGTAGTTATGTACCTGGAGCCTTGCTGTGAGTACTCTAAAATGTAATAAAATATTATTAGCACAGGGAATTCCAGACAGATGTCAAACTGGACCCGGCCTTCGCTGCTAAATTGTTTCCTGTAGCAGAGCACACAAGGCCTGAAGGAAAGGTGAGGCATTTAAACCCAAGGTTTGTGTCTCCGCTGTTGATGTGCTGGGAAGCACCTGCATTTCCTACGTGCTGATATTGCTTCCAACACAGCTACTCAAACACCCAAACCTCTACCTGGTTTCCAGGAGTGCAAACGAGCTGAGACTTTGTATCAGTAATCAAGGTCCCCATGTTCAAATGTGATGCTGCCTTCTCAGTTTTTGAAACCATCTTGCAAAATGGGAGGCTGCAGCGTCCATTATGTTTCATCTCAGAATCCTGATACCTGAACCTGCTCTTTTAGGATGAACAGTGGCATCGTTAGTTAAGAGCACGAAAGAGGTCTCTTGGGCATAAGCCATTTTGTTCCACTGGATTTAGCTGAGTGTCTCACTTTCAGGGGGACCAGCTGGTTAATTAAATTATTGGTAGGATCAGTAAAGTGTTTTCTCCTTGCTCTGTCTGTGACAACTCATTTTGCTGAAAGTGACAGATTTTGTGCCAGAGCAACCTCACCCATCTTCTGGAAAATTTAAGAGTTCTTTAGGGCAGTTCAAAAGGGAAAATAAACCTGAATTTAGTCTAATCATTATTTTTGAGGGTCACAAATTCTTTATAAAGCTAGTTGAGTTTTTCAGTCCACGCATAAAGTGTGGTGGGCTGTCCTTAAACCTTCTGACATACGCACTCTGTAACTTTATACGACTTTAAAGCTGTGCTTGGCTGGTAACTCATTTTACACCAGAAATTTTTTAATTTTTTTGTAGGGTTCTCAGAAAATGCCATTAAACCTAGGAAAATCTCATGATCTTTCCTGTCTTCTGTACATCTGTCACCCATTCAGTATGACGCTTGGAACAGCAGGATCTTCTCAACAAAGGATTGGGGATGTGTATTTTTACTTCAATTGACATTTGAATCATCAGTTTGGAGATCAGAATGCCACAGTTGTTTTCCATCTGAGGTACAGTCTTTTCCTAAAATGTTGACCCAGGCAGCTCTGTAAGCAAGTATAACCTGCTTAGTATGATGAATTATCCCACACCCAGAATTGAGCACTGTGTGTATGTGCACATTCTTTACTGGTTCTTTCCCTTACACAGCAGAAACATCAGAGACTCTTCTGCTGAAGGCTCTGTCCCATCTCTGGAAGTGTTCAAAGCCAGGCTGGATGGGGCTTTTGCATCCCCTAGGATGGGGCTTTGAACCTGGCCTAATGGGAGGTGTCCCTGCCCATGGCAGGGGTGTTGGAACTCTATGACCCCTAAAGTCTATTCTAACATAAACCACTCTATAATTCTAGAAGAAAAAAGGATTTCTCTTTCTAATGATTGCCAACTTGTGGGTGTCATGATAACTAGATACTCTGCTGTAATATAACAAATATATTTTGAAAATTCCCAAGAAAAAGTTAGTTCAGACTAACTGACTTGACAAACATTTTTTAATATTTTTGGATCCCTGAACTTTAACTTTGAGAATTCACAGATGTTTACATATGGTACTGCAGGAGTAGTGTTGATCCTGTGTGGGGACTGGGACAGGGTTATGTGAGGTACCTCACCATTTGCTAGAATGTGACATTCCCAACCCTGATGAGGTTTAAAACAAAAACGAAAAAAATAAATTAAAGAAAAAAAGCCAAGACAGACAAAAAATGGAAAAAGAACCAATACAGAGGTGGCAAGAGCTTTTCAGAGCAAGATAACAAGCCAGTGACAGTATCAGAAAAAGAACCAAAATATCTTTTGCCTGTCTCAACAAATGCTTGTCCAGGTTATATTCCCATCTGAATAACTGCCAACCATGTCTTGTATTTAGCCTGTCCAAGTAAAATGCCTACATTAGCAGCCTAAATTTTATCACCTCTCTTTAAAAACTCCAAGAAATAAATGCCTAAACAATACTGGAGTTTCAAAGTAGCACCTGGTAACAGAAGTAGGAACCTCCCTGTTGGTTCCACATGGAATTTACAGATCACTTTTCTTAAAAAGTTCAGCTCTATCTAAATATATTGAGATAAAATTATTCCATGCAGATTAAAGTGATCCAGGCATTTATATAAAAAGGAGACAAAAGAGTGACTGAATTGGGAAGGTCATGGAAACAAGACATGAAAGCTATAAATCTATTTAAAATGAAAATTCATTGAAACATTTATAGCTAAGGCCAGAGTTGAAGAAACCTATACAAATATTATCATTTTGTGCTGCAGTGGACACCCGTAGGTGCTCTTCTGAGAAACCAGGAGTAGCATGGCAGTCCAAGATTTACATTGTTTTAGTCTATATAAATTACACTATTGAAACAAGCTTTTTAATTTACTCTCCATTCTACTTCTGTTGCTGGGTACACTGTTTTTCTAGTGAAACTTAGTCACATAGTACAAATATTAGTAAGCAGAATGTGAAATATAATGAAAATATGGTTTAGTTATGCTTGGCTCCAGTGTGCTAAAGAATATCAAACACTATCAACAGAGGTTTTCCTTTTATGGTGGAATGTGATACAGTTGTAAAAGAAGGCATGGCAGGAAGAGTTTGAAGTTATGCTAAATTGGCTACAGCAGTTTAATTAGGGATTTGGACATAAAATGGTTTTTATTAAGGTCATGCCTATTTTTAACAATTCCTTTAGCCTTTAAATTTGTGTAGTACACAGATGTTTTACAAGCATGTGTTATTTACTAAAACATGTTTACCATTGAAACACAGTAAATCTTCTGCCAAATAACGCTCCCTAACAGTTTTAAATGCCAATAAGTAACAGATATGTTTTTACTCAAGTTTATCACCACTGTTTGGGCTGCTGAAAATTTCATAAGGTGACTAGAGGTCTCCAAGAGGCCTAAGATCATAAGAGTGAGAATCCAGATGTTTGTTCTTTCATCCAGCTTATCTTAAATTGGATGCACGAGCTCACATCAGGACTGTTTTTGAGCCTACTTTGGAAGTTATAGCTTCCTTGAATTAGGCAGTATCGTTAAGCCATCATCAAGCCATCATCACACTTAGCTCTCTTAATTGAGCCTGTGCTGAAAAACATCATGGAGCAAATGTGTCTGAAAACTCAGTCTGCCCTATGCTCGGCCATCACAGCTCACGATTACATCAAGGCACAAAAGTCAGTTCAGAAAAGGCACTAGCAGAGTATCAGAGTTGTGTTGAATATCTTCTCTTCTGCTGCCCATGCTATCATGTCAGTTATTTACAGTAGAAGATCAGGGCACATAACAGTAGCCACCGCTACCTTTATTGCTGTGGTGATCATCTATTTAAGCCCTTGTTAAGAGCATGTGTGAAATACATCCATTTCACTTTGGTAATGCAGTTTTATTGTAATGTTACTAGGCAAAAATTAATAATGTATTCGCCCTAATTCCTTCGATGTTCATTTTATTCAGACACACAGCTGCAAACTCAGGAAGCTCTTGAACCACAAAAAACTGGAGGCTGGAAGAATATTTTGGAATGACTAAATCACTGTCTGAGTGATGTTTTCTCTGTTCTGAAATTTCTTCTGAGACATCTGGGTTTGGCCCTAGTAAAGGAGATGGAGTTGCTGGAAGTGGAGTAAATGAGCTCTCTGGTCTTAGCACATCAACCTCTCTTTTCTTTGACTCTAAGCAAAGACATGATGACAACAGAGAGTTCTCAGCAACTAGGAATCAAGAAAAATAATGAAAAAAGGACCAGTTCCAACAAAAGCCATAGAAAACAAAGGCAACCAAAATCATATGGTAGGAAAATACTTCTCAATCACATATCATAACCACACAGAAGTCAGGAGACCAACACATATAAACACTAACACCTGAAAGAATAAAAAGCACCTAAAAGTAAGACGGGACTTGGTCTTCACCTCAGTCTCTAATCGGTGATTCTTGTAGTCAGGATGACGGCCTGTATGATCTTGTGGGAGATTTTAAAGTAACCATCCTGCCACAGAAGATTGAATTCCCATATTGATAAATAATGGCAACGAGCTAAAACAGTACCATAACTCAGAAAAGCCGACTAAGAAAGCAAAGACTAAACAATTTCAACAGCAATTTCAGGATGGTTTTATATGAGAAGTAGAAGATAAATAGAGACTGAGAAAAGAATTTGTGAACCACCACAAATACAATGATAAAAATAGCACAATAAAAAATGAAACACATTGCTTGACCAGCAGTGTTTCATTTCATGCTTACTGTACAGATGAATAATCACTCCCTGCTAAGTTCCTAGAGGACACCAGTTACCAGAGTTTTAATTTTGCTTGTATCAAGCACAGTCAAAGACTGTATCCCCCTATATTGACACTAATGATCATTATCAAGGTCCCAGCCTAGTGAGTTGTGTAATGTGGATGAACTCCTGGAGTCATACAGCCGTCTTTCCATGACAACCACACACAGATCTTAATATAGCTGTGCAGAATCTGAAGAAAGACCATCGCTATTCCCTGACTTTGAAAATGCAGTGCTCAAAGTGTGAAGGGATAGAAAGTATATTCCATGTCTTCAAGAGAGTCCTGGGTAATGATCTACTAACTGAATCATTTCAGTCAAATTACAACAATTACATGGCATGAACGCATGTCAAATTGTTTTAGTGGTGTACAAAATGTAGTGATAATGATGACATCACTGATGGAAAGTAGGAATCAATATCATAATAGATGGGTGAAATTAAGCCAATAATTGTGCAGAGTAATAGCTCATACTCTGATTTTATATAAATGCTGTCCTACAACTAAACATACCATTGATTCTTCCACAATATAACAGGGGTGATCTAACAGGGGTATTTTAGTAATTAGTTTAGTTCTTTCAAATGGAATCAGAATTCATTACGCTTGCTAGTCAGTGTCTGTTACAAAGTACCATAATGAAAAAATGCATGTATCTTTAAATTTATATAATTATATATTTTACTATCTTTTTGCTCTAATTTGAAACCATAACATCGTCAGATTTCACAAGAAGTATCTGCTTTTATTTTCATAGCAACTGCCTTTCACTGCAAAATGGCAGCTATAACTGTATTTCCTAACTAAGGCCTAAGTCTTCCTCCTCCCCCTCCATGCCTAGCACCTTTCTGGAACTACCATTTCCCAATCATCTTTACCAATCTGAGGTGCTGCAAAGGCACAAAGAAGTTTCTTTTGCAACCTCTCCCTCCTTCACCCATTTTTTGGAGTGAAGCTTTGCTTCAAGCAGAAAGCTAAAGGCTTCATGTTCTTTCCACTTATATGCACCATTAACTGCAGCTCATTCACAGAACAAATCACCAATCACTTCATAATCTTTTACATCTTAATGGACATTTCCAAATGCTTTTCTTTCTACAGCACTATCTTCTGTATCAGAAAGTGCAGGGATTCACCTTTAACTCTGCTATTGCAGCATCGTGGCACTTAATCAGATTCCAGAATGGCTGGCATCATCTGGGTCTTGCCACCCAGTGGTCTTAAAATGTCCAGTCCTGGGAACAGAAACAAACCGCTCTAATTTACATTATAGAAATTGCAGGGGTGAATGAAGAACATTAAACAAATCCTGAGGAAGAGTTTTAAGGATAGTGGACAACTAGAAACAGTATTTCCAGTCAGTTTTCCTGATGTTTTGTTTGTTTACAGTGAAAGTGAAAAATGATCTGAAAATAGACCAGTGTATCTGTGCTTAAATATTTTTACACCTTTTGCCTGTTATATGAAAGTATCCTACAAGACATTGGAATGAAAGGAGGTGCTTACTTGCCCTCCAGCCTCGCTTTGTTCTGACAGTAAAAATGGTCACAAATACATTTGATTATACTGATTTATTTTTGTAGGAAACAAAAAGATCAAATTAAATTATAATGCACTGAGCACAACTCTACTGTGTTACTGAGGTTTTTCCAATGAATAGGAAAAGCGTGCAATTCAATGGATTGTATTGTGAAAAGCAGTCCACTTAAATGGAAGTAATTCCCAAATCTCAAACCAAAACTGTATTATTGCATTATATTGTTTATTGTATGCAATTTTATGGATAACTTTGCCAGATATACATTGTAAAAAGCTATTGTATATGATAACATAACATAAATCAGTCAAATACAATTTAGACATGGAAAACCAGAAGAATGTGTCATGTCTGCACTGAGTTTGTGTATCTTATACACAGGGAGCTTTTCTGATTTTGATTTTCGTGAAAATGAAATTTGATTCTAAACACATAAAAGTAGCCAAGCTAGACAATGCATTTTCTTGGCCAAGCTAGAAGAAGCATTATCTTGGCCATTCTGTATATGTAGAAAAAGCTTTGGGATATAAGCTTTAGCCATTTAAATGTTCAGCTTGCACTAAGAAATAACACCACACAAAGAAAATCATGACAGTTCTTCCCCCTCACTTCTCCTTACTCCATTTCACTACAGTTCAAAATATTGCCACCTGGAAAAAACAAGGTTATTTTATTAATATCTTTTCTTCTTTTTTGGAAAAAATTAGGTCTTTGGCAATGCTGTTCTGGTGCTGAGTTGAAGGAGTGTACATTATTTGTAAAACTGTGGTTTCTTTAGTACATTGAGAATTAGTAAATGCACCAAAGATAGGTTCAGTGGTCACAATTAAAATTTATGAATGTAGGCAAAGTAATTCACCAGACTCACTTGGAATATTTAACATTTTGTACACTCCCTTCTGTGCTCCTAAACTCCAGAGAATACTTGATATTCTACAAACACAGGCACAATTACCTTATTTAATGCATTATGCCAAGTAACTGAGAAGTTTTAAGGAGAACTGGACCACAGGATTGAAGGTAACTCCTGGATTATAAAGTCCAGCAACCACATTACAAAATTCCTTCATAAATTCTCAACTTCATCAAGCATTATTGTGTCATTAGGCCAGAGCTGCTAGCCAGCAGAGTGGACTCATTTAGTAGATGCCCTGCAGAGTGCTTGCCCCATACATGGTATCCTAGTGTCATGTCAGAGCCATGCAAGTATCTTGCTTCAGCTCAATTGTGCTAGAGGCACGGACAAGATTGTGACAGGGCATTGCTGAGCATGGGATAGACATGACCTTATGACAGCAGAGACAGAGATGGATGGACGAGAAAAGAATGGAATAATTTGGTGATGACTCCCACGAAACTAAATCTCAGCAATAACTTAGGCTGCCCTTTTCCTTTCCTCTCCATGCAGGACAGCTGCCACAGAAGTTTCATACCAGTAGATTTAGCCTAATGGCATGTATTGTATTTAGTACACTATTTTTAAATTTTCCAAAGGCAGGAGTTACACCAAGAAAATAAGAGTAAGTAGGACAAAGTAACACTTTACTTTGCATGTGCTTCCTGATCCTTTCTGGGTTAGACCCATGAGCTTTATAAAGGTGAGTAATAAAAGCTGGTGCTGTTGAGTATCCATATCCTGTACAGTATCATTTGAAGGGAAGTAAAACATTTGCAGCAACAGAAAATCAAAACAATACAATTTTGCCTCAGAGTATTTTTAAAATTATTTTACTGGGCCATTTACAATGTTTCATTGCTTCAATATTAGAAAACAAAAAAGGTAATTTTTAAATTGTTTCCTATTGGTCTTCATGATTTTGTCACCAAAAACTTGCTGGTGACATCAGGAATATATTTTGATTGCGCACCTCCATCATCCAGCTTGGAGCTCTTTCTGGGGGGCCAGGTGTCTCCAATTTGGAAGAAATTATTAAAATCTGTTCAGCTGGTTCTGCATCAAAGAATTCTGTAATTGCTTGGTTATAAGGCTTTCTGCCATCTGAGGCTGAAATGGTAACCATCTGTTAAGAATTCGTCCACTAATTTTACTCATATTCTACAGAACAACAACAGAAAAAAATATGTTTAAAAAACAAAGACCTTCTTAGTTACAGCTTGGTTTGGAATGAAGTTATGAAAGATGCATCTCTCAGTGGTTCTTGTCAAGTTTTTGCACTGGCTAATCAGCAGAAAGAATAATTTACTTGCCATGAGATACTAATTTATGCTAATAATAACTCACAGGAAAAAGGAACATTCGGGTTTTTTTATTATTCTTTCATCAATATAATATCTACAAGGAACTGAGAGCTCCATAGATTAAATTAAAGAGAATTCCTGGTATAGGGTGTAGGATTTGAAGAACGGTCTTCTTTATAAAATAGTTTCTGTAAAATGAATGTTCACATTCTGTTATCTAAAGTCACTTTGTAATTTAGTGCAAGGTTTAAGTTAAACAACTTGTGCCATCTCAAAGTTAGGTGTCTAATCAAAACCTAGTCCTTTAGGTTTCTTCTGCAGTCAATGCTGAAGCCCAAACATGTCTACCAAAGAATTCACCTTAAGGTTCATGTTTAACCTGGAAGAGGTGAATGAGCTTGCAGACATATGCCTCTGTCTATCCTCCTATATGCTGCAGAAATCCAGCTTTAATGGCCTTTGGACCCTTTCTTTGTGCTTCTTTGTGCTTATGTGTCCAAAAAAGGAAGTCCTTCATTTCTCCAGCTCTGTATGCAATTTCTCACTTTTACTATTCATGAGGCTATAAACAGCTTTTTAATAAAACTTCGTTTTCAGACACTGACTTCCATTGCATTTAATAAAGCTGAAGATCCATGAAGGAAAGAGCACATGATTAAAAACAATATTATAATTTTTATACATCATATGTACATACAATATATATACATACAGGAAGATCAATTCTATGATTTCTAGATTCTGAAAAATTTATGTTTTGGGATTTGATTTTGTTGGGTTTTTTGCTGGTGCTTGGGGAATGAAAGAAAGGAGATAGCACCATGTTGTTGACTCAAATATCTCCTGTCTTAAATGACAACTGCACAACTTTTCTTGCTGAAGACCCTAAAGTCCAAAAGAACAATGTAAGTGAATGACTTTACAGAGGGACAACTGAGAAGTAGAGAGGGTTTGATCAGTGAGTTAACCAAAACTTGGAAGGATATTTAGAGCAAGGATAGGAGGCAAGTCTCAATTTGTAGATTCAGGATTTTGCGGTCGTTACTGCAACCTCTTCAACTTCTCCTCAGGGCTTCTCTTTGTCAGTTCAATACACAGCTGCCAGCTCTGTCTCCTCACATCTGGATAAGCCAGCACTCTGCCATCATGTCCCATGTGGCTTTATTTCCAGTTCTCCCAATCCAAAATCATAGAATCATAGAATCATTTTGGTTGGAAGAGACATTTAAGATCATCAAATCTGTGGAAGAGATGAGAATATTATAATCTTGGAGACAGTGACTTCTAAAGGTTCAGGTTTACAATATTTCAGAGGGAGGGTAAAATGTTGGAAAGAGAGCCAGCATCTTGTGGTAGAGTGAAACAGAAGAGTTCCAATTTTTATTGCTCACCTTTGCAAAGCTCATGGGCCTAACATGGAAAGCATGAGGATGAACATGTAAAATGTTACTTTTGCATACTAGACATATCAAGTGTTTTCACCTGTTCTCCCACAATTCCTTGTTACAGAAGCCTGTAAGAACAAGGAGGCTGTGCATATGCTGTAATGACAGCCTGTCTTGCACTTTTGAAGCAGGAATTGATTTCTTGTCTTCTGCTTAAGAGCACAATAAGGCCTTGACTGTGTGTTTACCTCATTGATACTCTATCCTCTAATGCATTATTTCAAAGTTGTTTTTAAATTATGTGTGGTTTATATATATAAGAAAATAGGAAAGTAGGGGCTTCAGTCTTCATTTGTCTTTTGTCTATGCTTGAGTCATTGTTGATCCCATAGGAAGACCACCCGACCATATACTAATGTGAATCTTATTCCTAGGCCCAGCAATATAATAACAGTTCATAGAAGTCACTGATAACTTGACATTTTTCACAATGCTTAACATTGTACCAACTTCTTTTTATTGTCCCTGGTGAAGACAAGTTATAAAAAGAAGTTTTCTACTATATCAGTCTCTGAGCAATCATTAATTTCAGCCAGAGCCTTGGTCAAATGTCAAGCCATTCTCACTCTTCCCCTTCTACTGCAAGCAACAGGGGATTCAAAGTGACAGAGCACCCAAGAGCTAGGATACACCTGCAGACAGCTAAGGGGACAGGATGCATACCCTTTGGATGACAATAAATGGTAATCTCATAGAGGTGTAACAAAATGCTGGACTCTTATGCAGAACAATGTTCATCTATCACTAGAGGGACAGACAGATGGCCATGAGCATGTGTTTTCAATTCATGTGTTTTATGACATTTGGAAAGTGTATTTTACTGGGGATTGGGAAACTGTTTTATCCTATAGCTCCTCAACAGAGCTCTCCTTACCAGCAAAGTTCAGTCTGCAATTCCTTCCCACCACCCTCTGAATAAACAGTCTTTTCTCTCCAGCCATGGCTTCAGGAATCTTAGCCCCTGACAGCCTGTGAAATGATGCCCAACCAAAGCAGACCACTCTCAGACAGCCCACTGAGTTGTGGTTTAACCCAGGGCAGGACACTTACTGATACAGCCTGCAGTCATCCCACCTCAGGCGAAGTGTCCTCTGGGGACTGTAAACTAAGCCATGTACTTTATTAATTCATTAATGTCCTTTACTGGCTCTCAGATCATTGTGGTAACAGAATTACTGTGACCATGAATGCTGCTTTATAGCAAAAAATAAAACTGGAGCTAAATTGAGTGTGACAGTGACCATAGAGAAGAATAACATTGCTAATGGAGCTCTTGCACTGCTCAGATTCCACAGACAACACTGGGATTGTAAAACAAGACTCAGTTTCATTTTATACATAGCAACGATATCAAAACTGACAGAAACAAGCACTGCAAGATAGAAACATACCAAAACCACTCTTGTGTCAGAAGAGTTTTGGCTAATGAACTGAAGACAGAAGGTCTGAAGCAATATACTCAGTGCTAAGGTTAGTAGCAGCACTGTAACTTAGCCAAATATGGTTTTTTCAGCTCCATTTTGTTTCTAGTGAGGGAGTTGAATTGTTTCTTTGCTGTTGTTAAGATGAAGAGACTTAATACCAAAAGGACACTGCTTTATGGAACTGTATTATCACAGCAAGCAAAACACCAGGCAGTGGGCACTACATCATCATACTCACCCCTGCCACTTCCAGAGCATGGCAAAAGGGACAATGGACCCAGGCACGTGAGGAGCCATCGCTAGCAGGTGGTAGATTGCAGAACACCAACATAACCTGTAAGAAGGAATCTCCCACAGCAATATGGCTGGCAACAAACAAAGGAGCTGTCAGAGGTGTTTGCAGTAAGTTAACAGAAGTCATGTTAGTATCCTGGTTTGAATGAAGCCTGATGTATTATGGAGATCTCCATACGGAAATGTATGTAAAACAGCAATTGTAGCATGCAGGGTCAAATGATGTACTTGAAGGAGGAAATGAGAGAGGCAAGAACTGAGATATTGTCTAATGCATAATGTACCATACAAATGCTCTCTTCATGTAATCACTTTTCAGAATTCAGCAAATACTGTAAACTTGCAACAACAATTGCTGGGATAATAACCAAGCAGTGCTTTCACAGAACATGGAATAAATTTTCCTTTCTGTTCCACAAATATTGAAGTAGAAAAATATACATCAAGCAGCAAACAGACTGAACTTGTCAAAGTTTAAACAGGTAGATAAAAAAAAAAAAAAGAAAAAGAAAAATATTATTTTTCAATTCTTAATATTGAGCTGTCAGTATCATCATAAAAAAAAAAAAGGATAAATTCCAACATTAATAACATCCAGTCATCCATGAACTGTGTTGGCACCAACAGTGTCTTTTTCGGGAAGAGCAGTAAACTCAAAGATTCAAACTGGGAAGTATCTGCAAAATTCTGCTGTCAAAAAATATTTTAGAGCTCAAAATCCAAAGAAAAAAAAAATGAGAGAAGTAAATATAGCAAGCATGGTTGTGCATGCATAAGCCTATGTAGAAATCTAATGCAGAACACTTGTACGCTTCCATAGATTGTTTAGCTGAAATGAAAACTTCCCCAAGGGAGATTTCCAACCCTTCGAAAGCATCCACACCCTTCAGATTACAGTCAAATTCAAAGAGAAATCCTGTAATAATATTGTATAGTGTGCCATATACTGATGTAACTCATCATGTGTGTACCCTCATTGAGAACAAGTGGAGGCATAAGTGAAGCTGTGTAATTCAGTTTTTTGAGGAATATTTTTGGTTGCTTTTATGCTTTCAAACTATGGAAATAGTAAACTAGAAGGGATAACTCTGATAAACTCCCCCCTGGGAGACCTAAAATTAATGTGGGTTTTTTTTACTTTTACTTTTACTTTCTAGGTTCGTGATTTTTTCCTCCTCCTTCTACAACTGAACAGGCTGCTGCTCTCTGAGGGTTGATGCCTCCAGTCCTAGGCTGCCTGCCTTCTGGGAAGACAGTCAAGTGGTCTGAGAAGCTACTTTCCTGCGACAACAAGAGCTGAGGGTACCCCACTTGAATGAGAGGGCTGACACATTCCCACAGAGGCAGCTTTATCCAATGACTGTCAACATCTAGCTAGAACCAGGGATGACACCTACACAGCAGAAAGCCATCTGCCTTACTTGGAAATGTCTCCACCAATATCTTTCCAAAAGGTACTTCGGGAACCAGTATTGCATCTGTAAAAAGGTCAAAGGAGTTGTTTCTGAGCATATTTCCCCAAAAGCCTGTAAATACATTTTTTTAGTGTACTAGTTGATGCTGCCTGCTGGTGCGCCAGACCAGCAACTGGTGCACATATGTACCAAGAGAGATCATATCCCTTCATCCACCAAGATTAAAAGAGAGCTCCAAGCATAGCATTTCTCTTTGAAAGAGTCTGCTAGTGTTAGAAGCCAACTGCAGGCTCAAAACCACTGAAGACAAGTTCATCTAAGGGCAAATTTTGGCCCTAAAATTGCAATACATGAAGGAAGTACTATTGGGAGCAATTAAGAAATCAACATCTGCCAACAAATACACAGTTATTTTCTGTTGGAAGTATAGGGAGGGAGTGATATATTAGGTACCATTTTGTAATGACAGCCACTGTACCAATATGAAAGTTTTAAAACACTCAAGAGGTCTTTCACAAACTAAATCCAATGCCCTTTGTGTCATCAGAACAAATATATGGCACACAGAGGAAAAGCCAGGACACATCAGAAACTGTGTGATTAGAGTAATTATGCTCAGACCACAGTCACTGGGCAAGGTTGCATAAGCATGAAGAAAACAAGACTGCGTTATAAACAGTTTCAGTCTTAAGGAATTATACTTACAGAGTGGTTAATGTTAAAACTATTATGGAGTTAAAAATTGCAAGTTTTCACCTTAGAGAAATTGCAATTGAAGTTCAAACCATATAAAGAATGATAGAGTTTTTTAACAGGAACTCTAGAAATCTAGCAAGCATTTTAGAGTTGTGTGTTACCATTAAAGATCCCCATAGCTTTATTAGTGAGTATCAGCAACATTCAATCAGGAAGTCTAGTTCTATCATGAAAAGCTGATGTTTTTTGTATTTGATTAGTTTGACCAAGGCCTTGCCTTCATCAGCTCATAGATGCAAATATAGACTACTATGAATGTGAAGAGTTGCTGACTACACAATCTTGGCCATATGATTTTAAGAAGGTGCATCGTAACTGAAACTTGCTGATAAACGAGTATGAATTTAAAATGTCCAGAGACAGAAGGTTTTTATAAGCTTTGACAATTTCCTATTATTGTTTAACTTTTCTTTTATCATACTACTATCATATTGCTTCTGTATATCACATTATCATATTGCTTCTGTATATCACATTATCATATTGTTCTTTTACATAAATACTAACATTTTTGTACTACTCATTCATAAATATTGAAATTTTATTTTACTATGAATTTGCCTACTATTGATTTCTATCCATTTGATTTTATATCTTTTTCTGTTACACAGCAGCCATCCGCTTGTGAAACAGAGCTCTTCTTTTAGGATATTTAAAAAGCGTTACAACACCATGTAATTTTCTCCTTGATATGCAGTCTATTTTTCAATCTCTCAATATAAAATATAATTTTTCAAAAAATTACTTTCTGAATTGTTGTTGGAACACCATGCAATATTTCAATATCTTTCTTAAATTATGCATACTAAATCTGAATATCTATAAGAAGTGGAGAAGCATGAATTACTAAGCTGTATATCATGTACCTTCTCCTCATTATTTAGCTTTGTGTATAAAAGACAAAGATTGCATTAACAGCTTCAGGCAGAGAAAAGCTTCAAGACTACAGTGAACTGACTGTGCTTACCTGCCATGACCAAGCAAATTTAGTCTTTGCTCCTCCAAAAGTCATCAATATTGTAACTGTGTCCTACTTTTATGGTTCCTGTGATTATGTTTCTCCTTTGGCCATGAAATAGACTTGTGTACTATAGGCTGGCTCTCATCTACAAGGTGATCCACTCTCACCTAAGACTGGAATCACATTAACTAAAATCAGTGATGACTTCCTGTTTCTTGTAAGTCATTTATGGTAATTTTTAAAAGCCTGGGACTAAGAACCATTCCAACAAATTACATTTTAACACAAGCTCCCCTTTTATGCCAGTAATAAATCCCAATTTACATTCACATTTAGGCTGGGTTTAATCCATTTAAAATAGATCATTTGTAACACTCTAGTGTCCTAGATGGTGGTTTCAAATATTCAATGATAATGAAACCACAATGGTAGTTTCAAATAGTCTAATATTTAATAGAACATTTGATCTACTATGTCATTAGTATTCTCTCTATTGACCAAAGTGATTATATAATGTTAATATGAATATATCTACAAGCCCATGCTGACTATTGCTAATTTTAATATTCCTCCCCATACTTCTTTATTAATTGATTACCGTACCATCATTTATCAAAGTTATGATGACAGGTCTATGAATTATTCAGATTTTTCCATCTCCCAATTTTGGCTTGACATTAGCTTAGTTTGGATTTTTCTCAGTATTCCCTGGTATGATGAAAATAAATATGAATAAATGAGACAGCTCCCAAGCCATAACTTTTAAATCTCTTGGAGGCAGTTTTTTTGGACCACTAATTTAAAATACCTTCAGTTTAGTAATTCCCTTATGACATCCTACTAATATTCTAGTGGAAAACAAAGTACATTTGCACCATTATGTGATACATTCCTACTCTTTTATCCTAAAGATAAATAACTGAATTAATATTTTTTAATTTTCTGCATTATTATTGAATCTAATAGTAGTATTTTCCTTGTTTCTATCAAATTGTATGAAAATTTGCTTGAGTTCTACTTTGCTTTGCTTGGCTAATACTTCTCCTTTAATTTTTTCATTTCAGTGGCATCCTTTATACTTCATTCCAGGTATATGCATCACAAAAGAAGAATAATTGTCTCCAATTCCTGACTCTTCATTTATAGCCATTGCTATAGCATTCAACTTAGATAGTTTCATTTCCTCTCTACACCAAGCTGGTATGCTTACAAGTTGGATTTTTTAAATGAAGTTATACTCTTTTTTTTTTTTTTCCAAAATGTAGTTACTGAGGAATTCAGTAAAGTTTTATTTTCATTTCCATATATGTATAATATTTTTCTTTTTAAATTTTATTTTGAATTATTTGACTTATAATCAATTTCAGCTTTGAGAAATTAAAGCCCTTTAAATCATTACATATTTACGTATATGAGGTCATTTGCCTTAATAATATTGCAACTTTTATAATCTAAGTACCCACTAATTTTTGACTTCCTGTCTTCCAGCTTGTACCCATTGCCCCTTGTCCTATCGCTGGAAACCACTGAAAGGAGCCTGGTTCCATCCTCCTTCAACCCACCCTTTAGGTACTTGTAAGCATTAATGAGGTCTCCCCTCAGCCTTCTCTTCTCCAGGCTAAGAAGTCCCAGCTCTCAGCCTTTCCTTGTAAGGGAGGGGCTCCAACCCCTCCATTATCTATGTTGCTCTATGCTGGACTCTCTCCAGTAGTTCTCTGTCTCTCTTGAACTGGGAAGCCCAGAAGTGGACACAGTATTCCAGTTGTGGCCTCACCAGTGCAGAGTAGGGGGGGAGAATGACCTCTCTCAACATACTGGACACAATTTTCCCTATGCAGCCCAGGATTCCATTGGCCCTCTTGGCCAGAAGGGTACATTGCTGGCTCATGGAAAGTTTGCTCTCCACCAGAACTCCCAGGTCCTTCTCCTCAGAAATTGTTTTCCAGGACATCCACCTGTAACTTATATTAGTGCCTGGGGTTCTTCCTCCCCAGGAGCAGGAGCCTTCATTTGCCCTTGTGGAACCTCATTAGGTTCTTCTCTGCCCACCTCTCCAGCCTGTCCAGGTCACACTGGAGCATCAGCCAGCCCTCCCAGTTTGGTATCATCATCGAACTTGCTGAGGATACACTCTGTCTCCTCATCCAGGTCTTTGATGAATATGTTGAACAGGACTGGGCCGAGTATTGACCCCCAGGGGACACCGCTGGTTACAGGCCTCCAACTTGACCCTGTGCCATTAATTACAACCCTCGGAGTTCTGTCACACAGCCAGGACTCAATCCACCTCACTGCCCCCTCATCTAGCCCACACTTCCTTAATTTTTTAATGAGGATGTTTTGGGAGACAGTGTCAAAAGCCTTGCTGAAGTCAAGGTAGATGACATCTGCCGCTCTCCCCTCATCCAGCCACCCAGTTATAACATCATAGAAGGCTATCAGATTGGTCAAGCATGATTTACCCTTGGTAAATCTGTGTTGACCATTTCTGATAACTTCCTGTTCTTGAATGTGTTTGGAGATGAGTTCCAGAATGTGTCGCTCCATTATTTTCACAGAGACAGAGGTGAGACTAAGTGACCTGTAGTTCCCTGTGTCCTCCTTTTTGCTCTTTTTGTAGACTGGGGTAATATTTGCCTTCCTCCAGTCCTCAGGCACTTCTCCTGTTCTCCAAGACCTCTCAAAGATCATGAAGAGTGGCTCAGCAATAACATCTGCTAGTTCTCTCAGCACTCGGGGGTGCATCCCATCAGCCCCCATAGACTTATTGATGTCTAGTTTCACCAAGTAGTCTCTAACCCAGCCCACACCTACAGAGGGGAAATCTTCCTCTCTCCAGTCCTTCTCTCTTGTCTTCAGGGTCTGGGACTCATGAGGGGCAGCCTTGACAGTAAAGACCGAAGCAAAGAAGGCATTCAGTAACTCTGCCTTCTCTGTGTGTTCTGCCACCAAGCACTGACGTCATTCATCAGTGAACCTACATTTTCCTCAGCCTTCCTTTTTTTATTGATATACTGAAAAAAAATTTATTATTATCTTTAACCATGGTGGCCAAGTTCTGCATGAGCTTTTGCCCTTCTCATTTTTCCCCTGCATATCCTCACTACATTTTGAAAATCCTCATAATTTAACAACCACCTTTCCCAGAGATTGTAAACTTTCCTTTTCTTCCTGTGGTCCAGCCAAAGCCCTTTATTGAGCCAGGTTGGTCTTCTTCCCCATGGGCTCATTTTATGCGACCTGAGGATGACCTTCTTCTGTGCTTTTGAGAGTTCCTCCTTGAAGTATGACCAGCCTTCCTGGTCACCTATGCCCTTCAGGACTCTCTCCCAAGGGACATTCTCAACCATGCTCCTAAACAGGCCAAAGTCTGCCTTTTGGAAGTCCAAGGTGGCAGTTCTGCTGGCTCTCTGTCTTGCTTCTGCAAGAATTGAAAACTTTATGATTTCATGATCACTCTGCCCGAGATGACCTCCAACCTTTACATCCCCCACAAGACCTCTGTTAACAAGTAGAAGGTCCAGCAGGGTATTTTCCCTGGTTGGCTCACTCACCAGCTGTTTTAGGTCGTTGTCTTCCACACATTCTAGGAACATACAGGACTGTTCCCTCTCTGCTGTGTTATATTTCCAGCAGATATCTGGGAATTTGAAGTCTAATACGGGAACAAGGGCAAGTGATTGTCAGAGCTCTGCCAGTTGCTGACAGAATATTTTGTGTGCTTCTATATCTTGGTTGGGGGATCTGTAATAAACTCCCACCATGTTATCTGACTTGTTGGCCTTCCCCTTGATTCTAACCGATAAACTTTATACACTGTCATTCCAGTTCAAGGAATTCAGATCTCTCTCTAAGATAGAGGGCCACCCCACCGCCTCTCCTTCCTTGTCTATCCCTTCTGAAGAGTTGGTAGCCATCAATGACAGCACTCCAGTTGTGTAACTCTTCCCATCACATTTCTGTGATGGAAACTATATCATAGTTTTCCTGCTGTACAATGGCCTCCAGCTCCTCCAGTTTGTGTGAATTTGTGCATGCATTTCTGTAAATACACTTTAGCTGGGCTAATTTTCCTGCCACTTTCATTGGGGGCCGAGACCTAAATCCTCCCTGAGCATGCTCAGGCCCTTCTGTAGTTGCTGGGTTATCACTATGCCTGATGTCATCACTAGCACATGGATTATCATCCCTCACTTCCACTGAGGCAACAGGCTACAAGACCTTGCTAGTACTTTTGCCCACCAGCTCCAGCAATCTGCTCCCAGGCTCCACTTCAATCCCAGTTTCAACTCCATCCCCCTTCAGACCTAGTTTAATGCTCTTTCAATGAGCCCTGTTAATTATTGCCCCAGGATTCTTCTTCCCCTTTGGGTAAAGCCAGCTCCACCAGTTGTTAGCAGGCCTGGTATCCTGTAGTTCAACCTATGATCAAAGAAACCAAAGTCCTGCCAGTTACACCAGCCTCAGATCCAGGAGTTAATCTGCTGGCTCTTCCTGTTTGTCCCCTCATCAATTCCTGCAATTTATGGGATAGAAGAGAACACAACTTGTGCTCCTGATCCCTTAACCTGTTGTCCCAGGGCCTTTGGTAGACAATGTAGACAATGTAAACAAGTAGACAATGTATCTTTCCTTTTTCCCTAACAGATTAGAGGTCATGATCAGTATTTCAGTCATGCAAATCTTCTGAAAAGATCTGATTAACATAAGACAAATTTCACCCTTCTTTTTTGCTGTTAGCGTAACACTTTTCTGTTTATCCATAAATTTCTTCCCCTTGGAAAGAGAGATGCTGTTTCTGCTGAGCTGTGAATGGATTCAGACCACACAAATTCCATTGAAGGTCAAACTGAGGGTGAATTCAGGCACACAAGTCTCAGGATTCAGATCACCTGTGCTTACGCACCTAAAATTATTCACTAACAACTTTGGGGCCATAACACGGAGTATGGAGTTTCTTAAACAGGATCATGAAGTACTTTGCACTGAGGAACATGTCTAAGCCCTGGTGAAGGATACTTGATTTACGTTGACCTCTACAGTCTAATAGGTATACTTAAACTCCTAGCTTCCTTAGACAGAATTGAGTCCAATGCAAAGCTTACCCCCTTTGATTGCAAAGCATTCACAGAGGAGCACAAAGAGAGGTGTTTTTACATAGAAACAATGACCTACTCATGAGATCACGTGCTCTGGAGATCAGAAAACGATTTTAAGTTCACTTCAGCCTTAGGTGGTTTGAATTCATTTTGCCGAACAGCAAGGTGGCAAGTGCCAGGCTAGAAATTTTCCAACTTCAATTTCAAGGCTGCGACTGTATTGTTTTAAGGCTGGGACTGTATCATTTAAAGCCAGAAATATCATAACCGAGAAGCCAAAGAACAACTTAAGATGATCTTGACTCTTTGTTGATCAAGAAACAATGCTGATTTTGTTCCTGTAAGCAGTGGAGTAAGGTCAGCACAGGAGAGCACATGGAAACACCTCTGGTGCCTCAGTTTACCTAAAAATAAATGGGGAAATATGTGACAAATATAGGGTTATGCTATCACACCTCTCTATAGCTGGCTGCTCATTCTACAATTACACAATAAATTATGCTAAAGTTTGCTTATCTTTTTTGTCTTGAATCTATTCCCTTTGTTATATCCCCCAATGTTTTACTTTGAGACATCTATCTGATCACTGCTCCCAAAGGGCAATTGTGCAGAAGCCATGTGCAGGTGGGCCTGCTGCGTGGCATGGCCGTGACATTATGCTGTCACCCACTCAGCAGTATCTCACAGCCCTGGGCTAGAGAGGGTTTAGGCAGTGCGATCTTAGACCAAGAGGACTATTGCTGTCCCTTGAATGACTTGATTTAAAGACACCAAAAGATGGCAAAGGTACATGGATGGGGCTGGCTGGCAACACCCCAAACTTCCCACCGTGTAAGGCAGTGCGACTCTGCCAAAAGTGTGATCCTCACATGGAAACACAGCACTGTAAGACAAGCCTAAACCACAGAGGCGTTCCTCCAGCCAGGGACTCCCACTGAGTCTCCCCATCTGTATTTGTCACAGGCATGCTCTATGACCACGAACATGACAGCAACAGACATCTCCCTCTGCTCTCTGCTCCCTGCAAGACATGGAAGAATGACATAACGGGGTGTGAAAACCCCCGATGCAGCTGGGAAAGCATTCTTTCAGAGTGGGGAAGACAACATCGCACATACTCCAAGGATTCAGTCCAAAGCTTTGGAATAATTCAAGTGTGTGTTATGTTTTCCTGGACCCCAAGTGACTCCTAAACTCAAGCACTTAAAGAGATGACAGCACAAGCACCTCTGGGGCAAACAAACACTCATGTAAAGGCATACTTACAATTTCCCTTTCCCCAAGTACGCTTTTGGATGGAATCTGAGATAAGAATTTCTAAAAGAGAACAATGTCAAATAAAAAACCTCTATTTTTATTCAAATGAGCATTGAAAGATCTTTTCTTTGATATTCAAAAGCTGAGTTTGTGACATTTGCGACTGTAGCTGATCCTGGAAATCAAACCATTGGTGAAAACCTATAGAGAGAAGATAGAAGAAAAACCATAAATAAATAAGATGAATAGTGAAAATAATAATCTGACCATGGTCTAGCAAGGCTATGCATGTATTTACAAAGACAGAACGCTATTTGGTAATAAAACAATAAGGCCAAAATTTATCTGATAAAAAGTCTTTGAGAATGAGAGAAACCCACATCACAGATGCTACGTAAGATCCATTGCTGTGTTTTGTAAGCATTGCAAATAAAGATAAGGAGTGAGACTGATTAGAGCTATATGGCTCTTTTATGTAAAATTTTTAACACAATGGACACCACATTAAATTTTTTGTGCCCATTAAAATGTGGGCTCACAATTTACCATCTAAAGCTACTCTCACTGAATTCATCCTACTGAGAAATGCAAACACTGGCACATACGTGGTGATTAAGTACAGATGTGATTATTTGACAAATAATCATAACAAATAATTGTCACTTCCTTGTTTAGAAAGTACTAATTTAAAACATGTGTGTACTGACCTAACCTCACTAGTGCACCCTTTTCTAATGTGGGGAGAGAAGAGGGAGAGAGGTTCAAGCTGTTATCTTTTCTACAGGAAAACTAACCTTTTGTTCTCTGGTTCTAACTCACTGCTTCACAAAGTTCAGTCTGCTCAGAAGCATGTTTCACACTGGCTTCTGTTTTGCAACACTTGTCATAAAAAGCCGTGTTAGGAGAGTGGAGTGGGAGGACAGAGGCACAAGACACAATGTGTTGTGATACCATTTCTTCCAGATATACCAATGACAGTCATTTATATTATTAGAATGTTGCACTCTTCCAGACCTGAAGAATACACAGATAACTTTTCAGTCAGAAGAACCTTAGCTTAGATTAAGGCAACAACTAAACTAAGAAATATTTCGTGAGTGAGAACATGGGCGCCTCATCTCAGGCTTTGCACTAAATACCAGCAATAAACTGACTTTGAACGGGGTATACAAGAAGATTGCTCCCTGGCCATGATGTTGCAGAGTGATTGCCTTGAGATTATACCATGGTTTTGTAAAGCAAGCAGCCATAGAAACATAAAGGCACGAGGGACTTACAGCAACACAAACATAAAGAAATGAAACCTTTCAAAGAGAGAGCCCCAAAACAACCTTCTCACTTTGCATATAAAACACCCTCAAGTTTTCGGTTTGTTCATGATCCAGACATGAACCCAATACACCTCCAGTGTTCATAAGAGACATATGAAACTTAGTTGTTTACATGTTAGAAATTTAAAATTTTAATTGGCCTATTTACATCTGTAAAATCAAAGGTAATTTCACTTCAATTAATGAGGTTATACCAAGGATAAACAAGCAGTGTCAGCAGTAATGATTAAAATGGAATATTCCTAAGGCTGCACATGTCATGTAGCAGTGTTTACTTTGAAGTATGTTGTTTATCTGTACTGAAAAATGTTAAACCCAGTCTTCAAACAATTCAATTTAGCTTCTCAATCAAGTGCTGGTGTGGAGTCTTTAGGAAAAAAGAGAAAGACTCTTAGTGAGTGTTTATGTAAAAACGCACTGTTTACATTTCAGCTTCCCCTCAGAATCTGTAGTATAATGTTTATAGAAAGCAGCCAGCAAAGTTGTATAATTTGATTATAATGAACAATGCCATTTTAATTAATTATTACAACTTTCCCTTGTATCACCATTGCAAAAAAAGGAGATAAATCTTGTATAATCAGAGGTTGTAGAGTTCTTTCACTTTTTCCCCTTTTTTTGTAGATATTTCCTATAACACAATAGAAATGCCAGTTTTGATAAGTCATTAAGTTTGAAATCAACATCTATTGCATTCATACTTGCTAAGATCACATTTAACCATTCAGTTGAAAGAAAGCTACTTTTCATGCTTTCTCAGCCATATAGCCTTGATAGAAAGGATGCTGTGAGGACCTAATATAGTACCTTAGAAGGAATTCTGCTTCCTGGGCAAAAAAAAGGTGTCCAGGAAGGACACAGCCTGAAGGTCTCCTGGACAGGTCCCCTGAAGACTCTGGCTGGGAAGTATCAGAGCACACCAGATTCCTTCCTCTCCTTATCACCAGGTTGTCTTTGGAAGGAAATGAATGTACGTATGAAGATGGTAACCACACAGATTTCATCTTGGAGCTCAGTGAGAACAAAACAACCAGAACTAAGGAGTGCGTTGTGAACCACATCCTTCTGCTCTGCAAAGACATGACATGTTCTCTGGTTGCAGTCGAACTCCTTGTGCATCTGAATCCACTGAAACCAGTGGAGCATGCAGATAACGTGCTTTCCAACATTCATTCCATGGAACAGCCCCAGAAGCCCACTCCATGAGACGCAATTGGAGCCCTGCTAGATATGCCAGGTTGCAACCTCAGCTGTGTAATGGAGCCAGACCTGCAAAGCAGCAGCTGTGGTTGTCCCAGTAGCTCTGACCATCTATCACAAATAAACAGCTGCTTTAGTGACCAGAAGTAAGCTCTGATTACCTCACCTGCTACAAACTAACATCTTTTCTCTTTTTTATCAAAGAGAGAATAGGACTAAAACCAATCCTCTGCTTCAGAGTTATTATTACACCTCACCAGCAGAGTTTATCCTTCTGTACTAAGAGTGCTTCTCTGATCAAGACCCCCGACCAACGCCTCTAATAAAAAAGACTCAGGAGACTTTGGGCTTTGCACAATCATGAAGCTTCCTAGCCTTTTAGCTTCAAAATCCTGTATGTTTTGTACTTACTTTATTTCTCTTTTGTTTGGTTTTTCCTCCTATAGAGTCTAATCAACTTTTGGGTTTTAGTGTTTGGCATGAATATGCCAGTCTATTTACCATGGGAATTAGCAACCTAAGGTCTCTGTACTCAAATATCTGAGCTACTTGTGACTGTTTTACAATGACATAGTCAAGTTAACACCTTTGTGACCCTGGGTCCATTTCCTCTCTCAAAATTAATACCATAGAGTTTGTTTCTATAACAATTTTATATGTTTTTAGATATGCCATTTAAATGCAACCATCTAAATGAGAAATTTTAGCCCTATTTTATTTTACAGAGAAGGTTTCATTTTCTGAATAAAGTAGATGATGTTTCCTTAGACAAATTTCCATATGTATATGTTTAAAGCTAAACCTATGGTTTTCTGAATTAGAAACACAGAATCATGGAATCATTCAGGTTGGAAAAGACCCTTGGGATCATCGAGTCCAACCATCTGCCCTACGAAGTTCTCCCCTACACCAGATCTCCCAACACCACATCTAAACCATGCTGAAATACATTCAGGAATGGGGACTCAACCACTTTCCTGGGTTGCCTATTCCAGTGTCTGACCACTCTTTCTGTGAAAAATTCTTTCCTAATGTTCAGCCTAAACCTACTCTGTTGTAGCTTGAAGCCATTCTCTCTTCTTCTATCGCTAACTACCTGTGAGAAGAGACCAACACCAACCTCTCTACAGTGTCCTTTCAAGTAGTTGTAGAGAGCGATGAAGTCTCCCCTCATCCTCCTCTTCCTCAAACTAAACAGTCCCAGCTCCTTCGATTGCTCTTCATAAAATTTGTTCTCCAGGCCCTTCACAGCTTTGTTGCCCTGCTCTGCACTCGCTCCAGCATCTCAATATCTCTCTTGTGTTGAGGTGCCCAGAACTGGACACAATACTGAAGGTGTGGCCTCACCAGTGGTGAGTACAGGGGGACAATCACCTCCCTGGGCACGCTGCTGGCTCATATTCAGCCACTTGTCAACTAGAACCCGCAGGTCCTTTTCTGCCAGGCAGCTCTCCAGCCACACTTCCCCAAGCCTGTAGCAATGCATGGGGTTGTTGTGTTCCAAGTGCAGGACCTGGCACTTGGCCTTGTTGAAGCTCATACTGTTAAAAAATTGGCCCATCGATCCAATCTGTCCAAGACGACCTGTAGAGCTTCCCTGCCCTCATTCAGATCAACACTCCTGCTTAACTTGTTGTCTTCTGTGAAATTACAGATGGTACACTCTATACCCTTATCAAGATCATCAATAAAGATGTTAAACAGAAATGGTCCCAACACTGAGCCCTGAGGAACACCACTTGTGACTGGCCACCAGCTGGATTTAATCCCTATATAACTGCAAAGAATTAGACATGATATCAGGAAAACTAGTTTAATGTTATTTGATTAAATTAGGGAGAAAAAGGGCAGAAAGCAACCCTTTACTAAGATCAAGTCAGAAAAAGGAAAGCACTGTTGATTTAAAATCTCTGTCTTCCCCAACTCCCTTTAGTGTTTGATCTTAGCATACTGGGACTTCTGTTATTTCTGTGTATGGCTGGGATCAGAGAAAGAAATTGTCGTCTTCTGCATTCTGATACAACTAGAGAGAAGATTTGCAGGACTGAGGTCAACTTCTGCTCACCCAGCAAAAGATGAGAACCAGTGGGAGCAGGAAGTAACTGATTGATACAGTGACAAATGAAAAAAAAAAAAAAAGATTTAAAAAAAAAAAAAGAAAAAGGCAAATTTACTTCTTTTGGTCCACCTTCTTACAAGAAAAAAAAAAGTATAAACTCTAGGGTACAAACAAGAGAAGTAGATTCATTTAATTTAGGGACATATCCTTGACTATGCACTGGGAAGAACTATTCTAAGGGTACATGGCAAAGGGGCACTAGGAGACCACAGCAGATTCAGTGAAAAGCAGAAATTCAGGAAATTTTCACAGCTTTTCTGACTGCATTGCAGTTAAATAAGCTGGCTTTCTAGGGTGCATCAACGTGATGTGAAACTTTTCTCAGTGTCCTAGATTAACACATGTAGAATCAATCTTTATCAAATGCAACTCTCATACACCTGCTTTGGCTTGGACAGAATGATTTGATGGAGTAGCTATCTGGAAAAATAATTGTCTAATTCTTGACTTATTTTCACTGACTAATGGTGCCTCTTACCCAGACCTGATTCTTATTTGCTCTCCTCAATGGCTCTCGTTGATCTTAGGAGGGATGATGAAATATGAGATGTTCCTTGTACCTTCCATCTCACTGAAACAGTCAGCATTTCAAGTTGTCACTTCCCTGCCTCTTACAATCCAGCTACAGGTTTGTCTCAGAAAACAAAACAAAATACAATACATCACCACTGTAAAGAAGATTAAAAAAAAAAGAAAAAAAAAGAAGAAACACAAAAAACCCTACCAAAAACACGATCAATCATACTGAAGGCTCAATGTATGTGGTAACCTTGTTACAAAAGTCTTAGCACCTTACATTTCAACAGCTCATTCACAGCAACTCCCCTGTGTGCAACTTGTTTCTTGAAAGCTCAAATGCAATTTTTCACATTCCTTTAGACTGGGTCTCACTCCACAAGTGAAAGAGCTAATTTACACATTCTCTTATAGGTCAGAAGCAAGAGACCTGCATAAATTTATTCACCTTAGTTCATCCATGGAATGAGGAAGAAGCTTACTGCAGAGCTGTGTAGAAAACATTGGCATACAGGGTAACTATGTTGTCTGATGCAAACTTCCTTCAGTGAAGTTTTTTGCAAAATGCTTCAGAAGCTACTCAGAATAATTTTTGTAAACAGGCCTTTTATATATTAAGAAACTACAGTGGCACCTTTCACATACTTAAAGAAAAAAACTTATTGTGGTTTATCCATGAAAAATTTATTCTTAGAAATACTTTAGCATATCATATTGCAAATGGTTCTTGAGTGAGTATTTTAATTATTCCAGGATTTAATAATCTTTTCTCTGTTGGTTTACATGTGATTTACATGTTCCATGGTTTACATGGAATGTGATCTCCATTTCTGTACTGCATTGGTTACATCTAAATTCTTGCTGTGTGACTTTGGGAAAGTAATTCTGATTAGTAACAGATGAGTAACAGTTGAGTAACAATCAGCTAAGATTCATCACCAGCAGTGTCCAAAATCCTACTGAAATAAACTTATCTTCATGTGTACTCATTTTCTTTATCTCTAAGGACATTTTCCACCAGTATATGGAGATACTACATTGATTCAATAATCTCAAATGTTGAATAAGAGAATAATTTGTAGGAAACCGCTAAAAAGGTGGGTAGAAAAATATTGAAAAATAAATTTGGCATATAAGCAATTATGATTTATCATTAAAACATTTCAATTAAGGCACAAATAACGGGGGAAACAAACCAAAGTATTATGTAACAGTTCTGCAGAAACACTTATATATGACTTATATATGTTATGGTGAATGAAAAGCTGAAAGTTCCTTTCATAAAACTGTATAACAGCTGGTACTACTCCAGAGGAAAGCAATAAAAATCAGAGCCTTGAAAAACTCTTCACTGAAGAAGGGCTGAAAGAAATAGAATCGTGCAGCTTAAGGAAGAGGATGATGGAAGAAAGAGTGGAACATAGTATTCCAGTATGCAAATCCTTGTTACAAGAGAAACAATTATTTCATTGGAGGTTCTGCCTATGTTCACAACAGACAAAAAGACGAAGCAAAGAAGATCAAGGAAGTGATTCCAAAAGGTTTTCTAATGTTTACAAAGTGTAATACGAGAGTAGGTTGCCTAGAGAGAGGCTTTGGAGAGTCCATTGCTGAAGACTTTAAGGGCTGATTATAGAAGTATCTATCAGGAGGGATACAGGCAGACCTGAAGGCTCTACAGAGAGATCTGGCCCAGCTGGATCAAGGGGCTGAGGCCAATGGGATGAGGTTCAACAACGCCAAGTGCCAGGTCCTGCACTTGGGTCGCAACAAACCCATGCAGCACTACAGACTTGTGGAAGAGTGGCTGGAGAGCTGCCTGTCAGAAAAGAGTCTGAGGATGTTGGTCAACAGCCAGCTGAATATGAGCCAGCAGTGTGACCAGATGGCTAAGAAGACCAGCAGCATCCTGGCTTGTATCAGAAATAGTGTGGCCAGCAGGACTAGGGAAGTGATTGTCCCTTTGTAGTCATAGAAACGTAGACTCATTACAGTTGGAAGAGACCTTTAAAATCATCAAGTCCAACCATTAACCTAGCACTGCCAAGTTATTTCTAATCTATGTCCCTCAGCACCACATCTACAAGTCTTTTAAATACTTCCAGGGATGTCAACTGAACCACTTCCCTGGGCAGCCTATTCCAATGTTTGACAACCCCCTTTCAGTGAATAATTTTGTCCTAATAGCCAATCTAAGTCTCCTCTGGCGCAATTTGAGGCAACTTGGAAAGTGGAAGAAATTTGGTCCAAGTTTTGTGGTTCTCTACTCCTCACCTGCAAGACGAATGTTGCTGACTTTCTATTATTTACTGTGCTGTAATCTATGGCAGAAAAGCAATAAGGTAGAATATAAGCACTATGAAATGCTAAACTGTGTATGGAATTAGAATTCCCCATCTCAAGGTCACTAACCACTGTTTGCTTTTGAGTTCTCACTAGCTGTATTGAGGGAAGTTACTCTGTATGCTTTTGGGTCCTCCATGGATAGTTTTGAAAGTAGAAGATTAATCATCAAAATGACAAATAACAGAGCAAATAATACATTGTGACCAGTGAATACTCTTCCACTTTGACAAATATGCTTGTTTGCATGTGAATATGTGTATTGATACAAATAGAAACCATTTATCAAAGTCTTGCATGAAAAGAAACCAACTGATTATTAGATGAGAATAGGTTGCAAACCGGGTGAAAAAAACAGCTATTTAGGATTCCATCCACACTTAGAAAGCATATTCAGGGTACAGCCAGCACTGTCATAGGTTATGCAGACAGGACCAAGTCAACCGCTGATACAGATGCTATGCAGTTATTAATTACATTGGCTAAACACAGGTGAAGGTCACCAAAATTCATCATCTGATTAGGATGATTATTGGCTGAGCTACATTCTCTCCTACTAACCTGCTGGTTTTGTTGAAGACCTTATGCACTCACAAATCGGTCATTTCATGGAAGTTCAGCATTCTTTTCATCATATATTACAATGCTAAGGTCAGTTCTGGTTCACTAAACCAGAGGAAAATATATCATTTCTGTATCTAAGAGTCACAGTGAAATGTGTCATTTTTGACTCCCTTATTCTGATGTCTTCAGCCTTCTGTAAGACTCTTATTCCTATTTCTGTTATCAGCTCTTCCTTATCTCATGTTTCTTGTGCTATGAGGTGCTCTTCACTCTGTCATTACCTCCACTGTCCTCCCACAGAATAGCCATTCCTGGGCAGCTTTTCATCTCTCTCTGTCTCTCTTTAACTTTAGCTGTTGGTAATTTATAAACACGATAGCTGCTTTCAACAGAACTGAACTACTGGACATAGCACAACATGTGTTGGGGGACATCTACAGGCTGATTCCTGCCACAGAAAGCAAATGGAGACAACCTGCTAGGCAAAATCACAGACATCACTATCACACCTAGGTTATCTTGGTTATCTTTCTTTTTTCTTTTAATCAGCCAGTCTTGAAAAACTATATCCTCACTGCCAAAATAAAACAAAAAATAAAAAAAATAAATTCTTGATTCTATATGACATATATGCAAGTACCAGAAACTGCTTGTTACCATCAAAAGAGCTAGAAGGCAATTATTTGATCTCAGAGCACTAAACATTTTTAAAATAATCATATTATGTAAATGCATAGCTCTTATGTCTGAAGATTTTTGATCATTTGATTGTCACCTGCCAAAGCAAAAAAAAATATATTAAACACTCTTACCTCCAAAGCAATATGTTTTATATACAGTGCTCTGATATCATAGCTGTAAGATAAGCAATAGCTAAATTTTTACAAGCATGTGGTTGTTTTTTTCCTTTTTACTGACATCAAAAATCCATATTAGTGAAAGAAAACAAGGTTACCTTAAAAGGGCAAGGATACAGGTTAAAACTAGCTGAAAACTCAATTTCCCATAGATTAAATGAATATATTTATTCCTAACCTATGAGGATGTCATTGAAGCAGTGAGAATCAGTTCTTCAAATAAATGATTCTACTGGACCTAGAGACACTGAGAAAAAGAGCATTTATAATTAGCCTTTAATAAAATTTATACAGGGCATCTTAATTCACTTTGCATGACACAATTTTGTGAAACACGGAGTTAATAAACAAGCTTGGAAAACTTCCACCTGGAAAACACCTGCAGCTTCTGTATCCCCTCAATGACAGTAATCAACTATTCACCAGTATGGTCTGCCTTATTTATAGCATAACTTTGCTGGAAGAAATGTACAGCTGCCATTACAAAATGTTTAGTTTACATGTTCTCCAGTTTCCAAACTGTTTGTTCACATGTCACTCCAGCCATCACTGCTGAGAACTCCTTCAGCTGGGAAAGAGGACAGTGCAATTTGCTAATTCAAGATCCTCAGCCATATCTTTGTAGTAGCTGAGCACCTAATGAGCCTTGATCCTCAATAAAACAGGAGTAAATGAAGCAACATCCACTTTCACAAAAACTTTATTTGATCTGTAGCTCCTGGGCTTGTCTGCTTAGCTCTAGTTTACACTTAATAGCCAGGAATATATTTATAGAGGTAAGGGTTGTCTTATAATGAAATTTTCACTAAAAGCATAATTTGTTGGGCTTGCAGTGGGCAGGAGGATACCAAACCTGATATTATCCTAAAGACTTGTAACCAGGAGGCAAAGGTATTTAAAGCACTAAGTAGATCAGTCCTATTCTCTTCTCTGACAACTTGTACACAGGTTTGAGCAGCAGCTCAGCTTCATGACTGCCAAGCAACTAACACTGGCAAGGTTTCTGTGCTTTCATCAGATGCTTATGGCCATGCTCCTAGTGCTTATGCAGCTAAGCTATTGCCAGTATCTCATTACACATTTTCCAGCATAGATAATATTTTCCAGACCATTTATTTCTCTTTTTTTAAACATCCCATGCATTCAAGTGGCTCCCCGCAAGTGAAACAGTTTTCCCAGATGAGGCTGAGGGATATGGAATTTAGGCTGGGAGCTCTTTGTGTGATACAGGTATCTCCTTCTTGTGACTCTATTTGTTTGAATCACTGACTAATGTCTAGGCCATTTCCCTTTACCCACCTTTACAAAGACTGAATTCTGTCTAAAAGTGAACAAAGAAACACCGAGGTGACAGCTACTGGGTGAGAGAACAGGAAATTTTGGGGAGAAACCCTTAGCAGACTCTGATAAGTCTTTTAAGGCTTCTGTAGTAGAATGTTTGTGAAATACATCACAGTTTCTTTGGGTTCTGTTAAAAAGATAATATTGCATTCCCATGTGAATCTACCATAGGCTTTGAAGAAAAATACAAAGAAGTACAAACTAATTTTCAGCTTGCAGTTAAAAGACTCTGGTCAACTAGGTTAAAGTACTGTATTTTGCAATTTTCCCAGAAACCCTGTTGAACACTTTTTAGAATCCAAAGTGGTACTATTATTTGATAGGAAGCTCATCATAGAGGTTTCAAACCACAATTTAATTGTTTATTCACTTTCTTTTCACAATTATTCACTTTCCTCTCTGGAATACTTAAAAGTTTCAATCTGCATTCCTAACTGTTCTTGTTGACATACAACCAATATATGTGAAGGACAAAAAGATCAAAAACATTTTCCTTGCATCTGGAATGAAAGGTGAGTTCAGTGGTGTGGGGGTGATATTCTTTGTTACTCCAAAAATATAATTCACAGTTTCAGAGCAAACTTCAGAAATTCAACCCATATATTCTTTCCAAACAGTGTTCTATGCTAGACAGATTACAAAACCATCATTAAAGTGTGAGGCAGTTTTAAATATACCATACTTTCCATGTTAAAAATATTTAGTTGTGCTACATGCTCACATTACAACCACATAGATAATAAAACTATTCCTCACTCTCAAGGTCTTCAGTCAGCACACATTTCTGCTGAAGTTGCTGAACAATAACTAACTTACAGACATAAAGATCTCAATTGTTAAATGAAGGGATATTAATTATTTATTTTGATAGGAATCTAGGAAGTGACAGTTCTCGACAAGTCATATAGAAATATAAGATGAGCAAAGCAGGAAGAGTGCCAGTAGAAGAATGATGATGCCATTTCTGAGCTGGATTCCCTGGTAACAGGTGACAGTGTTCACAAGCTGGGAGGCGCTCTACCTTTGTATTTATATATCATAAGAATTATAAAGGCAGATTTATTTCTCTAAATCTTGTGATATGAGATTTAGGAGAATATTCATCTTTTATATGCTTGTAAATATTTTACTGCTTTGAAAACTTCCTAAACCATGATGCAATATGCTGGGGTTCAGAAATTCAAAACTAGGAATTATTATACGTTACATTTCAGTTTTAACTTTTCAGCAGCCATTAATTACAGTTTCCTAATAGCATACACACTGCAGCTCTCAAAGGATCACTTGTCCTCTGGATATCTCGATGTTAAACTAGATGGGAGACCAGGTTGCCAAATGCTTTGTCAAATCATAATATGTAACTATGGAAAGGAAAAGTGAAGAAAGTCCTTGTCAAATAGGATAATTGTAGGGCCAAGTCAAGTCAAAGTCAGCTTTGTTTCTGTTAGTTTTGCATCACCTCAGGGAATGTATCTAATATATCACCGAGCAACAACATCTGTTGGCATAGCTCAAAGCAGGGACTATGAGCAGAGTGGGTTAAAAATCATAGCAACAAGTTATCAACAGTCAAATGACTAGCATTCAATAACCGTATCTGCAATAGTTGCTCGTATTCTTCACTTTGTAACACAGGTCATACAGACCTTGGGGTAAACTCCTGAACACAGGAGGAAGCCACAGAATGGAATATAATAATATTTTTTTTTTTCAGTGGTGCCCAGAGAGGTGGTGGAGTCTCCATCTCTGCAGACATTCAAAACAGGCCCTATTCCTGTGCAACCTTCTCTAGGAGGACCTGCTTTGACAGGGAGGTTGGACTAGATGATCTCCACAGGTTCCTTCTGTGCCCTGTCATTCTGTAATTCTGTCTTTCTGTGATACATAGAAAACTGCTAGAGTAAAACCTACTGCTCAAGTAAGAAGACCCAAGCAGATAAGGTTGTTGCTTTTTCAGGAAAACAAGACGACTTCACACAGAGAGATCACACATAAAATGGGTCTGCAAGGAGGTACATGGAGGAGCTGTGCCTATAGGGCAGCAGCTACATCAATCAGAGTAAATCCAGTGCAACAGGGAATGTTTTTAGGCACAAGGACTCAGTTACTTTTTCTGTTAAATTATTAAAATTGTCCCTGAACATGTTTTGGTCTGGTTTTTAAAAACAATCTGGTTTTCTCACTCTTGTGCATGTTTTTAGAGTCCAAATGGGCTATGTGCTGTTCCCAAAAGGTAGTTGTCCTGCAAGTGGCCACCTTGTTTTGAGAGATGGCAGAGTATAATAAAGAGAACACCACACCAGGCAGTTTCAGTGCCAGAGAATAAACATGGACACATTTACGCAGAGTGGCTGAGAAACTCACAGACTGCAGCTACCGCACTAAGAGAACCAAGCCAGGAAAGTGGACATGGCTGGAAAGTCCAGCTGAACAACAGGAGACAGGGATGCATCCTGCTGTATCCAGCACTCTCAGCTGCTCTCACTGTCCTACAAGAATGAACAGCCTCAGTTACAGGCTTCCCTCCCTTTATTGCAGGCTCAGCAAACCTATCCCAAATGATCTCCTGAAAATAGTATTTCCTGTGCACTGAAGATTTTCCCCAGAATGCTGTAACTCTATGCAGCACTACTATATTCACTTTTAAGGGATTCATGCATCACCAGTACACCATAGCGTGGGAACTTTACTCCATGTATCATTAATCTTGCCTTGGGATAAGAAAATGGACTAGGTGACCTTTTGAGATCTTTCCTAGCCCTTTCTTCTATGATAAATACAGATCCGGGAAACAAACTTTTCTTCTCTTTTTTTTTTTTTTCCTTTTTTTTCCCTTTTTTTTTTTTAAATCACTCCACAATTTCTGTATTTCACCAAAAAGAAACAAAACTTTTAAGGAAATAATCCAAGCTGTGTTCATTCAATTCCTGAGAAAATATATGGCTCTGCCAAGCTCTGTCAGGCTTTGAGACCAATAAAGAAAGCCAATTTTAAATTCTATGGACCTCCCGTGAGAATACTCTGCTAATATTTATATCTTTGTGCTGATTTGGGTGATTGCCCAACCTCCTCAGCTGAACTCATCCACTAACCCAGTGTCAGGAGAAAAGACACAGTTGTTTCCCTCTCGTGAAAGTTGCATCACAGGGCATTCAGTCTATTTCCAAGTCTCAAGCAGTAGCCACCAAGTCTAAAAGATGCATATGTCTAACTGCTCTTTTGGGTCAGAAGACTTGTGTTTCTGTTGTGCTTTCTAAGTTAAACTTCCAGTGAAACATAGCGTAACATAACAATTGAATTATACTTTCACATCTAAATTTTGAGAGATATTCACTGAATAGTCAAACATAGATACTTTCCCTTGAGGATTCAAGGATTTCTCCTGAGTAGCATGATCAGAGTGCACTTTCTCAGCCAGGATATGGAGTATCCATCACAGTTGCTTCTACTACTACTTCTCCAGTTGACCATCAAGACATTGCTATTACCAGTGTATGGGGGACAAATCACAGTGTAGAAAGATATCAGCAGAAGACATCTTTCTAGATTCTTCATTAATTTTCAACTGTGGTCTCTGTCTGCATTGTATACATGGATCAAAAAGATTATAAAAAAAGTTTGAACTTGCAGAAGAAAACTGAAACCAAACCCAAATAATTTACAGTTATCAGTGGCAAAAAAAAAAAAAACCAAACAAACAAACAAAAAAAAGAGCTTATTAGGTCAAAGTTTATCCACAGTTATACATAAAATCAAAACATTGTAATGATCGTGGCCAGTGAGCAACATTTCCAGACACCAGAAAGTCAACAAACTACAATTCTTTTACATGGATATTGATCAAAGCAAACTCAAAGAAGGGAAGGAACATGTTTTTTATTTGAGAGTACTATTTTAGGTGTTCTACATCTATCTTTCAAGAAAGCCTTTTTGGAAAGCGGAACTAAGTAAGTTTGATCTTGCCCAGCTTTAAGCAATAGAATCCTGATTTTCCAAATTCTCCCAGCTTTTCCAGATAGCCTCATTTTTAACATACCATGCTGCTTAAAAGCAAGTGCTTCTTTTCAAGTCATATTGTAACATAAGCAAAAAAACAGTCAAAAGTCCACCAAGAAAAGTAAAAGAATATGCTTCATAAATCAAAGACTCTGCAGGTAAATGAAAGGAAGTCATATCTCTCTGCTCACCTACCAAAAACCTTACAATTGCAGAAAAATATTTTTCATATCCTAAGTACTGATTTTAAACCTCAGAATGACCACAAACTTCCCTGTTTTCAAATATTTATAGGACAAGTACAGTAAATTCCGAGTGAAAGAGTTCTTACACATCCAAGTCAGTGAATAAATTCTGTATAAGTTGACTGAGTTTTTCCCAGTGTGATCAACACAATTTAACCACAGCATAACTGAAACTATAAATATGTGTTAAAAACATGGTCTAAATATACTGTTGATTTCTAGTAATAAAATGCAATATTTCATAATTTATTAATAGATTGATAAACTTCCCATCTTTTACTTGAGAGTGAACTCTACTTGCTTATGGTAATTTGGTTTTTTTCAGCCCTCAGTCACAAGAATTTCATCTGCATCTGACAGCCATTCCTGGCAGCCTCACTCTATTAGGCCTTATTGAATTCTGTTAAAAACCTCAGAGCAAATAATTATATATATNAAGAAAAACAAACTCTATTACCCTGCAAACCATTGTGCTGTGGCAGGTGTTTTTCACAGAAGAGTGAACAACTTTATTTTAATTTAAAAGGCTGGTCTGGACTTCAGTTGTACAGAATGTGATCCCACAGCTACTGCAAACAACCCTACAGCCCTTGGATTGTTTCCCCTCAAGGAGCAGGTTGTTCCTTGCAAAGAGGTTTTGTTCATTTATGGCCAGATAAACATTATACACAACATCCTCAAGTAGCTCAACTTAAGTCAAAAGGCCAACTCAAAGAAAGCTTTTATTTTTTACCAAATTTCTTCATCCCTAAGATAGATATCTCAGTGGTTTAAGAGGTTTCAGGAACAGAATCATTTTGAAACCTTTGTGAAAGAGCAATTTTTTTTCAAAAATTGCTGAACTGGAAGAGTAAACAGAAGCTCCTCAGAAGTCACCTTCAGAAAAGATGATGTTTTATTTTCCTCACAAAAAATGTCGTTATATTGTGACCTGATATCACATTGGATAATTACATTCTACTGTAAATTGAACTGACAAGTGGACAAGGTTTCATTTATCTTTAAAAGAAAAGAAGATTGACAAGTGTCTGTCACTATTTTATTATAAAGTCCATTCCTCCAGGCACAGTTTTTTATAGTTTTGTTGTAATGAGAAGGAGGTAATTTTCCCATTTGTTCTATTTTCTGAACCCATGCTAAATGGCTTTTAAATTTTCCCAGACCTAGATTTCCAACCTAGGAAACATCATTGCTTTACATTTGGAGGACAGCATAGCAGGGAAGAAATGAATTTTTGTTTCTTAACAAGGCTTTCATAACCACAGTGACTTATTTTCAAGACACGTGAAGCTGTAGCTATTTGAAAGCAATAGTCCTAAGATGCAAACTGTCTTGGGTCTGATGTCAACCCTTCATGCCAGCTCATGGCAGTTGGCTTGCCTTTCACATAATTATGCTTTTACACAAGCCTTTCTTTCCTTTTGCATACCGGGAAGGCCTAGCTCTCCCTAGCCTTACCTGCTTGTGTGAGTCTGTAAAAAAATAAAGTGAATTTTACATGTGATGAAACATAATTAAGGTCCATCTAATCTCTCATCATCAAGCAACAGGTCTGCAACAGTTACCTTCCACCTAAGAAAATCCCACACTATGCAACTACAAATAGAAGTTCACACTATGAAGCTCGTGGAACTAAAAATTATTTATCTCTCCGTTTCTGAATACTGCTTTTTTTGTCATCCCAGCGTAGAAAGAATTAGTGAGCAACTAACTTGAGAAGGAAAGCATGTGAGTTGGGCTTTTTCATGCATTGATATTTGCCAGAAGATGAGTCTGGCAGGAGGTCTGGGAGTCAGATATCTGGTTCCTGCTGCTCCAAGAGTGAAAAGCTGTCTCTGCTATGCCAGATACCTTCCTTTTGCATCATAGAGTCATAGAATCATTCAGGTTGGATGGAACCCTAAAGATCATCAAGTTCAAACCCTCCTGCCATGGGCAAGGACACCTCTCGCTAGAACAGGTTGCTCAAAATGCCATCCAACACTTCCAGGGATGGGGTATCCACAACTTCTCTGGGCAACCTATTCCAGCGTTTCATCAATTTCACAGTAAAAAATTTCTTCCTAATATCTAATCTAAATCTCCCCTCTTTCAATTTAAAACCATTACACCTCATCCTATTGCTACACTCCCTCACAAAGAGTCCCTCTCCAGCTCTGCTGCAGGCTCCCTTTGGATACTGGAAGGCTGCTATAAGGTCTCCCCAGAATCTTCTCTTCTCCAGGCTGAACAACCACAACTCTCTCATCCTGTCTTCATAGGAGAGGTGCTCCAGCCCTTTGATCATCTTTGTGGCCCTCTGCTGGACCTGTTCAAACAGGCCCATGTCCTTCCTGTGTTGAGGACTCCAGAGCTGGACACAACACTCCAGGTATGATCTCATGATAGCAGAGGGGTAGAATCACCTCCTGCAACCTGCTGGCCATGCTTCTTTTGATGCAGCCCAGGATGCAGTTATCTTTCCGGCCTGCCAGTACTACAAAGTACTCTGCCAAAGAGTGAGCTGACCTTTCTACTTCTTTAATCCACACAAGGCAGTGGTTTATAAGCTTTTCGGCATTAGAGCCAATGACCATTCTTTCAAAATGACAAGAATACTATTTAAAATTTTTCTCCCCTTACTGCCCCACCTCCTTTTGCTTTCTTTCTCTTGTATTCTTGAGAAATGGAATGGGAACATAAAGTTAGTTCCAGTTCACCTCCCACTGTGACAGATTTTCACTTCCCCATCAGAATGCATGAGAGTGCCATGATCTGTCTGTCAGGCTGTTTACTATAGGCCCAGGCTGCATTAATTCAATAATGGGCTGGGACTGGGAAGAAATGCAAGCATGAGCATGGAAAAAGATGACAACCAGATAGCAGGTTCTTAGAAAAAATATCAAAGTAATGCATTTAATGTTGCTACTTTAGTTTATGTTTTCTGAGTATTATTAAACCAGTTCACATACTCTGGCTAAGACGTGAAAATAAAAGTCTTTGTTCAGCTATAAAGATGCAGAGTTAGCAACAGAAATGACCGTGCAATAAACTGGCATCCAGCCCACAGAATTGAAAAGCTCTAGTCAGGTGGGCACTCATGTACTCATTTATAATTCTAGACTTAAAAAAACCCATTTTGTTATTTTATGTTGTGGTAAGAGTCAATTGCACTTCATTTAAAGTGACTCCTCATTCTCCCAAACCAATAAAAGCTCCTACAGGAAAACATTAGCAAGAGTAATCTGGTTGATCTTCTAGATGAACAGAGTTCAAACACAAAATTATCATAGCCTTCACCCTAGCATAAGAGTAGGAGAACCATGAGCTTCCAAAACAGGAGGCAAAGACACAAGGTCTATCCCCTGAGGAATGCATTTGGAGAAGGTGCGTATATGGCACCAAATCCTAGCTTCAAAGTTGTTCACTTCCTTTCTTTCTGAAGAAGTAAGGAAGCATTACTCTTCAAATTCTGCCTTTAGTGCATCCTTCCTTCAAAATAAACTTATCAGTCTATGTAAACAATCTCCAAGACCTCAGGCCCTGGCAAACATAGGTTTCCTTTTCCAGAAGCTCCCACATCTGCCATTCTCTGGCAGCCCAGAGAGACTTAGCCAAATCCAGCCCTCTGGCAATCCCAGAGAAGACTCCTGCCTTGTTTCTTTTTTTTTAACCTTTAAGAACCTGTATGTCTTAAATGGCATCACTCTTGAACAATCATCACTTTCTGTCCCAAACTCTATCTTATGCAACTTTCATATTTATGTTTATTTTTCAACAAGAAGAAGCACTGAGTTCCTTGTATTATCCTATTATCCTATCCTACATGAAAAACACACAAATTCAGTTCTTAAATACAGGATACCATCTCATCTCAATTTTCTGCCAGCATTCAAAGTTTCTGGAGTGCCCATGTAGACCATATGTTCAAAACACATTTCATTGTTTTGTAGTCCTAATAATTAAAAATTATTTTTAACATTTCCATACCATCATTAAAGATGCCGAACAAGGCGCGATCAGAAAAGGAGATAAGGAGTAAAATGAAGACCATAAATAAGTTAAGGTTATGGGAAAGCCTGGACAAAATGCACCACACTGTAAAGCTTTCTAGACAGTCAAGTCTACTGACAGTAGCAGTAGGCATTGAGCTCTAAACTTAAAGCAGAATGAAATCTTGTTCTTCTTATTCCAGGCACACCACACTCTACTGTGGGTTCAAGTGATTTCTAACAGAAAAGAGTAGATGTTACTCAACCTGCAGCAACATACCTGTACAGCCCAACCAGCAAAAAAACCCTCCACCATGGGGAAGAATTTGCAAAAGAGTAATGAAATAGTCTGTAACTTAGAAGAATAATACAGCAACTCATAGAAACAGTGAAATGTAATGTTGCTTTACAATACATATTTTGCAAGCATTTCATAATGAATTTGAAGAACAAAAAATATTCCAGCTTCAGCTCTGTCAAATTTAAGTTAAACCTGTTAAACAAATGGTTCAAGATCTCTTCGTGTTAAATGGAAGAATTTGGAGGTCTCTGGTTGGGAAAATGACAGGAACTGACTGGAGCAGGGCAGATATATTCATTATCAGCAAAGTGTAAAAATTTTGAAGTAAACACAAGTGTAAAGGCTACCAAAAAAAAAGAATTTGAATTCAGTTTTCTAGGATCAAAGAGGTTAATGTCTGAAGGCAGGAAAGATGTTTATTGTGAACACCTACTTAGGGCCACAGAACACAATACAGTTAACAGAGTTGTAAGAAACGGATAACTGCATCTGTGGTTGTGGATTCAACCACACTGATACACTACAAGGGAGGGATGCCATCCAGAGGGACCTTGACAAGCTTGAAGAGTGGGCCCATGCAAACCTCACGAAGCTTACCATGGTCAAGTCCAGGGTCCTACACGTGACTGGGGCGATCCCCAGTATCAATACAGACTGGAGGATGAATGGATTGAGAGTAGCCCTGTGAAAAGGACTTGGGGATACTGCAGGATGAAAGGTTTATTGTGAGCTGATAATGCACACTTCCAACCTGGAAAGTCAATTGTATCCTGAGTTGCGTCAAAAGAAGTGTGGCCAGCGGGTCAAAGGAGCTGATTCTCCCTGTCTTCTCTGCTCTGGTGAGACCCCACCTGGAGTACTGCATCCAGCTAGGGGTACAAGAAAGCCATGGGCTTGTTAGAGTGGGTCCTGAGAAGGCCACAAAATGATCGGAGGGATGGAACACCCCCTTATGAGGCTGAGAGAGATGGGGCTGTTCAGCCTGTAGAAGAGAAGGCTACAGAGAGACCTTCAATACTTAAAGGGGGCTTGTAAGAAAGATGGAGAAAGACTTTTTACCAGGGTCTGTAGTGACAGGACAAGGAGCAATGGTTTAAAACTGAAAGAAGGTGTGTTTAGATTGGATATAAGGAAGAAATTTTTTATTATGTGGGCGGTGAGACACTGGAACAGGTTACGCAGAGAAGTTGTGGTTCAATGATGGGATCACCCCATCATTGGAAGTGTTAAAAATCAGGTTGGACACAGCTTTGAGCAACCTGATCTAGTGAAAGATGTCTCTGCCCACGGCAAGGGGCTTGGACTAGATCATCTTTAAAGCTCTGTTCCAACCCAAAGCATTCTGTAGTTCTGTGGTTCTATGATCTGAGTTCTCTGGCACCCCAGAGCAGTTTGTGCAGCAGCCTCAGGGCTGGTAGGAAACATTCTTTTGTCCACTTGCTGAGTATGGCCTCTGCTTCTCTCACTAGAGATTCATGCTTCACTCAAGGGGTTGCTATCTTCCCCATAGGGGTTTGACATGTGTACAGAGCTCTGTGTCAGTGCTGTTTGGGCTCATCAGTTTCAAGTGAGTACATTTCCTGCCAAGACAGAAACAATAAGTTACAACAAAGAAACACAAAGAATTATTTTTGCAGCCAGCAGTGTACGAGCAATAATAACCTTGTGTGTGACAATTAATGAAAGACTTTTCTCTAGCCATCTAAAAGGGTACTATAGATTCAATCTTGAAAGAGCTGATGGATGGCACTTTGAACACATAAGGAAGAATTTATTTGTTTAATCACCGAATGCAATAAATTAGAATTGCACATTCTTTTAATTCCGTGGGAAACATGGTCCATTGTATCTACATTTTCAAAACTATGTTGACAAAGAGCCAGCTCTATAGCCTAAGAAGAGAACTTTTTGCTGCCAAACAAAGACACTCATCTGAATTCCAGGGTTGGTAAGAATTAGATAATGTGATCCAGGGTAGGAATGAATAATCATTATTTATGCCACATAAATGTTATAACCTCACAAAGGTAGCATTAGTTGTTTTGAAGAAGGTGTGGTAAACCTTTCCAGAGATCCTCATGCAACATCAGTCTAAACTGCATGTATAAAACCAGAATTAAAACAAATAGAAATACAGAGAGATTTCATCTTTTTGTTTTATCTCATCATCAACTCAGTGATTCGTCATCACTGCCTCTACCCAAAAATGCTCAGTATGTGCATATGCTTCCCTGGTGTATGGAATCACACAGCAATTTGCTCCATTGTAGTACAGCATATCAGGGCATAAAAAGAGATAGTACTTGGAAGTTCCAAGTATCTATCAACCCAGCTGGTCAAGCATACCTGAAATGCTCGGGTCCTTTGAAAATAAAGCCAGCATGATGTAGCGGCCTTAATACATGCTGAAAATCCCATACCTTTCATCTTAAGCATACACTTGAAAGCAGAATTCCAAACACCACAAGGAAACTTTCTCTTGATTGCTAATATAAGGCTTATTCTTAATAAATTTCTTACCAAATTACCCGAGGAATACCTATATATACTGCAAGATATAGCACAGTGTTACTATATTTAATTACTTGTGCAGAACCCAGAATCCCAAGGAGAGAATTAAACTGGATTAAGAATTCATCTCCCCAACAGGTAGATACAAGGTAACTCCTAAGTAAGTCACTATTTGACACGGATACTCACATTTCTCTTTGGGAAGTGAACTCCATGAATTGTCGTTCCCCTACGCTCAGGAAGTGGCATGATTTTTAACAGTGATAAAATTATCCTGCTAAGCCTCCTGTCCCTTTTCCCAGCTACCAGTTTTAAAAAGCAAGTGTTCTTTAAAGTACAATCAAGGCTCTATCCTGGAAAAAAAATAAAAATTGCAAGGTAAGAATGGAAATTGCAAGGTTACCATCACTTTGAATTATTTGGCCAAAAAATTACAACCCCAGATATTGTCACTGTACTAGCAAGCTAACAGATATTGCTAGACCCTTCTTTCATTCTTCATTTTAATATGTGCTACTTTTATTTTATACTTCTTATATATTATTTTTTATTCAGTCATGTTTTGGTAAGACTTCCTGTTTATATGTACTTCTGTTCATAATGGTTGCTGCAGTACAGCAAAGTGTTATTTTATCTTATCTCCTTTTTTTTCCCACATAATGGGAAATAAAAGCAGTTGAAAACTTGTCACAGGTTACAGCAGTCTGAAGTTCAGGATAGATGTTATAACCATGGGCTGCTCCTGCTGTCTAAGCTTCTCTGATCCATGCACAGAAATTCACAGAAAGATACAAACATTTAGGCGAGTCAAAGTGAATTTCCTTTGTGCTCTTTGAGACATGCAAGGGAAGTTATCCTGACTGGTTAATGGCCTTTCGTAATCTGAAATAGACTGGCTACATCTGCTTCTAGAACTCATTTTAAATAGTTCAAACTTGATTACACATACTTTACATTTAAAAGCGTGGATGTTTCTGGTATGTAGTTAGGATTGCAATTACAGCGTTCCTTGATTCATGCGTATAAGCATTAGAATACGAGCAAATGGGATAATGCACAGATGCAATTCAGATTTGTGTTTGCCTGTGTGCTGAATATAGTTTTAAGAACAGGTCAGGCTGAGTACGGTAATGAAAATTTCCTAACGGCACGGCAGACACTACTTTTGTTCTAGCCTGAAATATTTAGCGCCCACACTCAGGGTAATACAGTCTTTATGTTCAAATTAAGAAACTGAGACATGAGCTTCAGTCATATAAACCTAAAGGAATGGGAACATGGAATCACATTCCAGTGAGGATTTTTAATGTATTTATCAAACAATGGTACAGAAGAGTAACTCTACTATGTATGCTTAAAAAGGAGAAAACAGTACATACAAGTATAGATCTTGTTTCTCTCCCACTGCATTTGAGTCTGAATGTGTTTTCTTAACCTACAAAATATTTGATAGGTTGAATATCAAAAGAAATAGAGGTGCCCAGTAAAGGGGTTAATGTGCATGAGTTCGTCAAGGACAGTGTTAAATCAGCCCATGTCATTCTTTGCTGATTCTCTTGGCAATTTGATCTATCTGGACTTCAGTGAACATGATAGGCTATTGCATGAGATATTAATAGATAAGTAATAAAAAATAGAAACAATAAAAGAATTATGAAAGGCTGAAAACAGCTGTGGGTAGTGTTGAAAGGTGAAGTATCGGGTTGGGAGAAGAAAAAGAGCTACAGTTCAGGCCTGCAAAGCTTGGTTTGGGGAGGAGTTTCATTAAAGATTTTGGCACAAAAAGTAGCATGCTTTTAAGACGTGTTGATGACACATAATTGGAAAGAAACACCAGAAGGATCAAAATAGCATACAAGAAGAACTGGTGATCGCTGGCACTAGATGGACATAAGGAACAGAACTGGGAACAGGACAAAAGCGCAGGTGCATGCCCATGTACAAAAATACTAGTAAGAATTTCAGGTATAGATAGGGACAGCCTCACGGTGTGAAATGAGAGGCAGTGAGACACCATTAGTCAATCACAAAATGGCTAGGTGTTCTCATATATTATAAGCTAAATGTGAGCCTACAATACAGGCAGGCAATTATCTCCAGCAGGGGGTATGTCAATACCATTTCATAAGGTACTGAGGAGATGTGAAGGGACATCTTGAGGCAGCTGTGTCTGACAGGATGTCATGATAAAAACAGTGGTCTTACGTCCAAATACCAACAGGGTTTTTCTCACAACAGTACCTCAGACACAAAGCCCACTTTTCCAATGTAAAAGACATGCTTAGTGTCCTGTCTAAGGTGTTATTTTGCCTTGTAAAATGGCAATGTCATCCAACTGAGGAAAAATATAGATGTTGACATACACTCTCCCTTATTTTTATCCAAATTTCTGGGCTAAGAATCAGTAGTCTTACCCCTGTCTCCACACTTACCATGATCAAAGACTCCATTACCATACCTCCATACAATCATGGAGAACTGTTTTCTTCTGCCTGGGTGTTACATACACTCAGTTTTGCCACAAGGTCTTCATGTCCTGAGTTTAGTTACCACTGGTAATTCTCAAAAGGAGAAAGCTAAAATGGAAGTTGCTATACTTCCTTTTGCTGCCTCAGTGGCTGGAGTAGACTCTAGCTTTATTCCTGCATAATGCAGTAGGGGAAGCTAAAAAACAAAAGGGGAATAGTTTCTCTTGCTCATCACTGCCAAACAGGGAATCATGGAATTTTCACTTGGAAAGGACCTCTAGAGATCATCTAGTCCAACTCCCCTGCTAAAGCAGTATTTGCTAAAGCACATTACTCAGGACTGCATCCAGGCAGGTCTTGAAGTTCTCAAGAGAGAGAGACTCCACAACCTCCTGTTTCAGCCTGTTCCAGGGCTCTGTCACCCTCACCATAAAGAAGTTTCTTCTCATCTTTGAATGGAACTTGCTGTGTTCCAGCTTGGGCCCATTGTCCCTTGTCCTGTCACTGGGAACCACTGAAACCATCCTCCTTCAACCCACCCTCTAGATACTTATAAGCATTGCTGATGATCTTCTCTGATCTGAGATCTGTATGGACATAATAAATTCTCAACAGCACATCTGGGATAGCCTCTTTAGGTGCACACCTCACTCTACATATGTTAACTGCTGGAAGCAGAGAACACGGCCATTCCTGGTGCACACAGGAACAATTACTTTGTGGGTGACACAGTGATGAACAGTGCCAGCTCCAGAAACAGAACATCTCACTTTCCTTGCCCAGGGCAACCAGAGGAAGAGCAGGTGAAGATTTTGCATAGAGTCTTGTCCCTCTGGGTCGACACATAAAGTGCTACTATAGCTCCCATATTCAACCTAGCTTTTATGAATTAGGAGGGAACAGAAAAAGCATCTCTGTGCTTCCAGCACTGGCAAGGACACTTCTTTGCCTGATTGTGCTGAATTTCCACACCCAGCAAGAAAAAAGTAGCAATAAATCCGGATTCTACAATGGACCTACTAAGAAGCTTGGAGAAAGATGTCTGCTACCATCTGATTCATCAAGACCTTGTAAGACTATAAGCTTGTTTGTGTTTACCATATCTTGTACACAAAATTGCACAAAGATATTTTTGGTGTACAGGGCCAATGTTCTTGGCTGCAACGTGTCCTGCTTTGTGGCCAGGCAGCTCTGCTAGCTGCTGCAAAGAATGGGTCACTGCTCCCACTGCCTCAGCATCCACTCAATGAGATTGCAGTATTGCTGAAGCCAGAAAAGCAGAGTTTATGGACTAAATGATTCATTTGTATAAGGAAAAACAAATAAAAAGAAAGTATGGAACTAGTTGCTACAAAGGAAATTATCTTTACTTGAGGATCTTCCAAAAGCATAATCATTTTTTTAATGTCTTTTAATTTTAGCCTCCTTTAGTGCAGTGTCAGTTCCCCACACAAGATGGCAGCTCTTCTTTCCTCTGCTCAGATATTTTTCAGCGTACTGAACAGCATTTGCCTTTCACTTTGACACAGCAGGTAGTACCACAACACCAGAAAAACCAAACTAGAGACCATCCCTGCAAATCCAGTCATTATTCACTCCCAAAACAACATCTCCCATGGCACAGCATAGTTTGTGAGGAGCAGCACTGTTTAACTGAATACTCCATTTGTCTAATTCCAGCAAGTAACTGTAACTGTTTTGTACTGCATGTCACAGCTTTTGAGGTTTGAAACTGCCATATAAAAGGAAAAAACCCAAACACTCCTATTTCCATTCAGATTACAGGATATTCATATGGAGATTGGGACTTGCAACCCTACACTCAACCTTTTAGAGCATGTCTTCTACTGCCCCAGCCGTACTGTCATTTAGAGAAGTGCAAAGTTATTTGCATTTCACATTTGTTTTAGCACACTAAATAAGTGAGTGTATTTCAGGCAAGGCAACAGAGAATTAAGTCTTTGCATAGCTCAGGCTTGCTAGAAAACACATACTGAATTTTATCAAGCCTTATGCTTGTTTGACCCCGGCACTGCATTGAGTGCCTCTGTCAGAAACTCTGAAGTGGATCTAACAATTAAGGGTTCGTAATTACCTGCCATATGTGATGCCAAATTGATAGCACTACTAACTGCTTCATTTTGAAACAAATGCTGAACCAATTGAAATTGTACAGCTTCTGCTCTGTTGAAGCTTTCGGCTGCTTGGGTAGGTTCTGGGCTCCCCAACTCTGCAGTGAGCCAGCCCCCGGCTGGTGTTGAGGGTGTGAATCTCTGCTCTATCCTCACCAGCACGGTCTATTCCTCTTTAAGAAGAGCCTAGAAGAAATGTTGAAGCACTTAATGGTCATACTTACAGTCATCCCAGGTGCTGAGGAGAATTATCCTCTACCCTTACGCTATGCACATGAGCCTATGTAGGCTTGGCCCAATAAATATTTGTTCCAAAGATATTAATCTCCTCTAAAGGTTCAACAACCAACAATGCAGAGACTAAAAGGCAGGAAGACAGCAGGACTAGCCCACTTTCCTCATCCAGTTCCGTGTGAGAGGGAGGCCAGCAGGTGTCAGCAGGAGCTTGGGAATGGGTCGGATACTCACTGGCTCCAGGGTTCCAGGAGAGGCTGAACCTGAGCACTGGTGGAAAAAATTACTTGTTTAGTGAAAAAAAAAAATACTTTTTTAAGATCGGTGGTTAGTATAAAAGAATTAACAAGCCGTTTCCTCTGGCTGACTACAGAAAGCAGAGGAGGAAAGGCTGCCATAGCTGCAGGCAGGGCAGTGCCACACTGCAGGGCCCCCTCTTCTCCATGCTGCCACACCAGATTGTCCAGACAGTCCCAGCTTTACATTGGGAAACTTACTGGGAGGTTGTAAGTTAATGACAGACAGACTGAGTGCTGTGGGTTTGGGGACTGCTCATGAGCATGCTTTTAACCCAAGGCCAGATCCAGTCACACTGTAAGTGAAGAGGGTGCCAGGAGGGGAACAGTGACTCACATGCTGCTCTACTGAACGCTGAAACTGCTGTTATACTCCTTTTCACCTCCCCAGTCAATGTAAGCCTCTGTACCTCATGGCAAATGTGACCCAATTAATTGAAAGTGACTTACTTCTCAATTAAGGTGGAAATTAATTTTTTTTTTCATCTCTTGAAGAGTGCCTGAGAGCTGAAAAACACACAAAGACAGTTACCATAGAGAAGCTAGCATGTGGTAACTTGTCCTTTTATAGCTTGTTTATGTATAAAAGTCTTTATTTAAATCTCTGTCTTTCAAAAGAAAACCCTGACAAGTCTGCCTAGAAAGATTTAACAGTTACTGGACTTGTCGATTGACTGTCAATTATCAACCCTCTGCACAGGTCCTTCACTGCAGCTCTCGCTTCTGTAAACTCCAAAAGTAAAGAACACTTCAGAACAAAATCAACACTAAAGCTACTTCAAAATTAATTCTCACAACAGGAGCAGAAATAGCCTTTTATAACAAACAAATTTCTCATTTGGAGTATTTGACTACCAATCACTAGAAATGATGAAAAGGATAAGGTCTGTAATTGAGAAGAAACAGAAAGAGCATCATTTCTGATATTTTCAAGAAAAGACATAGAGTCTGGGCATCCTAAATGCAATGCTTTACTTCAGCAAACTTTCAACAGTAGAAACAACTAACGAGTAACAAAAGGGACCCTTTTTGTTCCAAACTGCCGATCAGCAATCACAGCATATTAGCAGTACACTAGACAAGTGACAACCTATTGCATTATTTCCAAAAATGTTTATTTCAAATTAAATGAGTCAAGTCTTTTGATTCTTAATGAGTTCTCATTTGCTTTCCTTTTTTTTTCCTTTCCTCTACACAGAAATGCAGCAAAACAGTAGTCCAACCACTTTAAATAAAACCATGAAATTTACTATTCACTTGGATCTTAACCACTCAAAATATGTTACTTTAAGCATGTAAGTAGCTCTAATGTTCCATCTTGACGAAAAGGTGAAGAAAACAAGAGAACAACAGAACCATTTCAGTAATAAAAATCTCAGGTTATGAACACCAAAAAAAATGTCATTTTCCTTGAAATATTTTGATCTGACATTTTCAGATTTTTTTTTATATTAGGAGAGGGTAGGTAAAAATAAGATTTTCCAGCAGCTCTCCTGGAAGACTTAGAAGAGGTAGAGTGGAAGTGATATCACATCACTTCTCTTCAGGCTTTCTAGGATGTTGATGAGCCAGTCAGGCTCTATGTGTATCCTGTAAGCAGGGTGCAGCAAAAGTTGTTCCACAACACATACAATTGCATTGGGAAAGGAAAAATGTTTCCTTGTATCAGCTGTCTTACACGAACCCATAAGTTATTGACAGTCTTTATCTGTATTTTTTTTACCCTTATTCTCAATTTTACAGAAATACTTTTCATTACCAAATAGTAAAAATCCACTGGTAGGATGAACTCCTGAGTGCATAATGATTTTCCATGAGAGCATCTTGATGGAAAAGAAATCCTCATGGAGTTAACATAAATACCATAAAGTACAAGAAGGGTCTCGCAGAAAATGGTGCAGGCTGTTTTCATTTAAAGGTCTGTCTCTGTGTCCTGGTTTCAGCTGTGAAAGAGTTAATTTTCTTCCTAGTGATTGCTATGAAAGTGATTTCAGTAACACCTATTGGTTTTCATCGTTGCTAGGTGATGTTTATACTATTCAAAGACTTTTTCCAGCTTCCCATAGAAGCATAGGCAGAATGATAAAATGACCAATGAAGTATTCCATACCATAGACATCAAGCTCAGTATATACATGGAGGTTTGTCCGGAGGTGGCAGGAATCCAAAATCATTGCTTGGGATGGTATCAATTCACCAAGCAGCGAGAGTGACCTGGGTCATTATTGTTATTTTTCTTCTTCTGTAATTGTTTCTATTAAACTGTGTCTCAGCCTGTGAGGTTTGTTTTTATTTCCTTCCCGGTCTCTTTTTTCCCCTCTTCTCTGCACCTCTTTGGGGGTGTACGGGAAAATGTGGGGAAGTGAGCAAGTGGCTGTAAAGTCCTAGCTGCTGCCCGGGGTTAAACTATCAAGTGTGTTAGGATCCTTTCCCTGAGATAGCTATAAGTGTAAGGTAATCTTGAATATTTATTTTTTTTTTAATGCTAGAGTTGAAGGCTCTATAAATAACAACATGACAAACTGGAAACAACCTGCTACTTCTGCACAGGTTTGTGCAGTCAGTATGGCGTAGTGCAGGCACACGACCAGGAACTGAAAATACCTGCTGAGCTCAGGGGGAGTTGCGCGTTCCAGAAGGGAGTCTCGGGAAAAACCCTGAGACATCACGCAGGCTGCAGCTGACCTCGGTGGCAGCTTAATGTGTCCTCCACTACATTTCCTTCCTGTGTCTACCGCATTTGAGTGTTCCTAGAGCTCTGAGATGATGTGGCCTGTCACCACACTAAGCAGAGAGAAGCTGAAGGGGATAAAGGGGGAGGACTGGGGGCTGTCCATGCACCACGTGTCCCAGCACACACCTGTAGCCCAGCGCCAGTGAAGCCCTAGGCCTGCCCACGCTTCCACACTCCCTTCCAAGGGAAGAGAATTGTGGGCAGAAGAGAAGACACCACCTAAAGGGGTAGCTGCAGCTTCACCTGGGAAAAGTGCTAGCCCAAATACCAGCCCAGACAACCAAGAGAGAAAATTATTCCTCCCTCCAAACCTCTACAGCCAAAGTCTTTCTTTCCTGGAAAACTTCAACTTGCTACACCAGAGTCACAGCACTACACACAGAGGAGACAGCTGTAAGAATTAGTTTAACACATCTAAAACATGTTGCATTCTCTCTGCCTGGAAACAGCTAGGTCAGGTTTGCTATTTTCCCAAATAAGGTACCTGAAGGAAATATCATACTGAACAGCAGGAGCTACAGTGCAGGGTGTTGCCATTGGAAGTGTTGAATAGTCTTACAAAACGTGCTACCAACACTACCTTAAAAAAATATGTGATCATCTTTGATCCAAGTTTATAGAAATACTTCAGAAATAATTGCTCTTTCATTTGCTTGACAAGCCAGGCTCAAAATTCAGTTTCCTTGGCAACAGCTGAGGACATTAAGCTGTGCAATGCGTCTAGGAAGGAAAATAACTGGGAACAGAAAATTACTCCTAAAGTTAGTTAAAGGGATTTGCAGAGAGAAGGAAAAACAAGAATGGGCAAGCAGTCACACATCAATAACCTCAAACATCAAATATTTCATCCTTTTAAGTTATTCAGCAAATAAAAGGCTAAAGCTGGTACTTGCTGCTGTTGCTTTTATCATCCAGTGCATTTGTTTGCTGCAGTTAGTCATACGTGCCAAAAACTGTTTTGGCTGCTCCTAAGAGACAAAAGAGGCTGAACATCTCATTATTTCCTCCTTAAGCACTCCTGGCTGAGGCAGCATTGCACAAGCCATGCTAAGTAGCCATCTTCAGAGGCATCTTTTGTTAAAAAAGGGTGCCTAAATCTAAGTGTAGGGACGAAATGCCTGGGCAGCCATTCATGTCACTCTGAAGCTAATGATCAGAGACCACAGTGAGGGTCTTTAGGGTCCCACCTTGTGCCTCAGTGTGGTCTCCTGCACACCCCATGCGTGATGGACAGAGAGAAGGTGAGTCATGCCCCACTGGTCCTGCCAGCCAGCACCAGCTCCAGCACCCAGCCAGCAGCTCTCTGTGCGACACTTCTCAGGCAATAGCCCAACAAAGCTAGTGCCAAGCACCTCGCAGCCGGATGAAACATTTGGCAGCACAATTTGCAGAGTGGCACCGCTTGTAGTGTGGCTTTTCTCAGCTTTTCATTCTTATTAAAACAGCCCCAAATTATTAGTTTAATAGTTATTATTATATTAGTATATATTTCTATATTCTTAGTTATTGATTTATAATTAGTAACTACAATTAATTGCAATATAGTTATAATTAATTGCTAATTATTTATTATAAATTTTCCCCTTTACCTGAATTCTTGTCAGAGGACTGGCACAGCTTGCCAGCTGAAATATTTCTGGAAAGTCTCAGAAGATGAACTGATTAATAGCTTTCAGAAATTATTCTGTGCTTTCCAAGAGTGAACAATCTCAGAAGAAAATGAGCAGGACTTTAACCAGCCCCTGTTCAAATGATAGGAAGAAGTTCTTTCTACTCCGAGTCACATTTTTTGATTGAATAAACCACTGGACCTTCCCCTACCATCTGAACCATATCAAGAGGAAAATATTACTGCAGAGCGATGGTATAATACCTACGCATCCTCCATATAGCAGTAGTAATAATCTGGAAAGAAAATGCTGTGAGAATACGACTTGTTTAAGAATCAGACACCAGCTGTGGCATTGGAGATGATTTGTGTCCATCTGCCTCAGTGCTTGGCTCCGCTAGCTGAATAAAACAAAAAACCCCTCTGAAATTGCAATGAAGTATTGAGTATTTATTGAGATATTTATTATGTTTCTAGTCTGTTTGTCTCTAGATTGATTTAGAAGCTCCTTTATATCTTTTGCAAATTAAACTTCTTTTCTAGCCTCATTTCACATTAACAGTGATTTTAGAGTGATCTGGCATCTTTACTGCCCCTGCCCTTGGGGGACTGTGAATGTACTTAACGTGAACTACATTATGCTCAGCGTCCGGCGTCCCCCTCAGCCACAGGAGTCTCCCTCTGTCCGAAGGGCATCCTCCAGTAGCCTGTTGAGGGCTGACAACATCAATTGTCAGATTTCTGGTAAAATATCTCCTCTGCAACTGCTGGCCACTGCTAGTTAATAAAACATAGGAAAACAGAATGAAAACTGCTTGAGGGGGGACAACCAACACCTCCTATGCAATAGTCTATGGCTGTGACACTTTATTGTCAAGTTCTTTTTGATTATGTTTAGCAGGAGCCAGTAGGAAGAAATGAGTCCTGCAAGAGGTGCAAGATCCTCATTGATCATAGTTTGAAGCTTCTTTTAAGACAAGTTCCTGTTCCTGCACATTCTCTGCCTCCATGAAAATTAGAGGAAGGAGATCAAATCTGATCCCTGAAAAGAAGCATCAGAGCCCTAGTTATGGGGGGAAATGAAGCTAATGGGAAAAAGTCTTTAAAAGAAATAAAAAGAGCAGTTCTAAGGCTGAGAAGCCATGCAGATGATACCAGCTAGGATTTGACCTTGCTGCTGATGTGAAACTCCCTCAGTTTTCAATTCTGCACCCTTAATATGATTTCAGGATGTTGGGATTGGAAAGGCTGCAGCTGGTGCTCTCAGTGCTGAGTTACATTCCACGGATAGAGAAGCAACAGCAGCTTGTTCCAGCCACCAGCTTTGGTTGCTGATAATGGCAGAGCAGCAACAACCACCATTAAAGTAGGGTTGTACCCACCACTGCCCAGGGTCCAATTTCACCATCGCTACATGGTCTGAAATAATCCTCTGCCTCCAGCAAAAGAATCACTGATGCCTTTTCTAGGAAGGAGATGGAACAGCTTTTCACTTCTGCTTTTAACAGCCCTGGGTGATTTCTCATTGAACAAATTCTGCCCTTAGTTGCAAGTCAATATTGACTGATACTGTTCCACCAAACTGATCATGCTTCCTTGACCTGTGCCTTTTAAACTTTAAATGTTGTTCTGAGTTGCTTAGAGAAGCAGTGTAGGTAAACAGGTGCTGTACATGGAACAGCAACACATGAACAGTAATTTGGGGAGGAAAGTGACAAGCCTTATCCTTTGCTCTTGTGGAAATTTATTTCACAGAACAGCCCCAGGAAAAGTCCTCTGCCCGCTGCAAATTGTTACTACAATACAAGGTTTCCTTGTATCAGGGAAATGATTTTTTTTTCAGTGATTTTCTTCTTCCTATGCAATAATCTAAAAATCTAATAATTGAAAAAAAAAACCAAAACTTTTTACTATTTCCAAGATAAGAACAGGGCCTCCTCATTGAGTTCTTTTCTGTGGAAAGCCACTGTGGAGGAACAGGAAAGATCTGAGGGGCTTTTACGAAATTTGGTGTTGGTAAGCTGTGCAGCAGTGCTTTCTGCCAGCTAAAGCCTCCTAAATATGCTTTGCTCTATGTCTTTTAATGTCATCTGGCACCTAAATAAGCATATAAGCTTCACTGAGGACAATTTTCTACCCATCAGATTGGAAGGCAAGCAGTAGAAAACTTCTTTTATTAAGACTGAGGAAGGAGACTTGTATTGTTTCGGGAGCCTTTACATATTGCCTTCCCCAGTAAATGGCAATAAACAGCTACAGAGGAGAGGGAATGATAACATGACAGCTGATATCAACCATGGCTTTCACAACCTCCAGCAGCTGACATCTAGCCACAGCCTTCATCTATCCCCCGTCACAGCTTCATACAATTTTTGATAGAGTTGTGAGGGGAAAAAAAGAGATTTACAGAATATGGCATTAGGAAGAAGACAAGCTCTACTGGCAGACATTCCTTTCTTAACCTTTTGGGGACCCCCAAGAAGAATCTATCAGCTTTTAGTACACTTCTCAAGACTTTACTGTTTTTCTGTGGTCTGCAGAGAGCTTTAAGAATCGAGGATCAGTTCCTGCTCAGCATCTATTACCAACAGGGGACCATCCATCACTGACTCTTAAAATTATTTCCATTCTTTGTCATGACCTGGATTCGTGTTGTGACTGATCTAAAGTGTTACCTTCAATTAAAGAAACTTGTAACGAACTTAGTATTTTCTTTGTGATTGCTGGGGGACAGGACGTTTGATACTCCATAGCAGTGCTAGGTGGCATTTCTTCAGTTTTGGCCCAGCTATGATGGATTAGCAACAGGAATAGGAAAGTTTTCCCTGAATGATGTGGTTCTTATCTTAATCAAATGTGGCAGCAGTTCTGCATGATTCCATATTAGTTAAAAGATCATGGAACAGAGTCACAAGGTTTGGGTCAAGATGCCATTAGGATAGTATTTCAGCACTTCACACATAGTGTTTCTTTTTTTTTTAAAATGTTTTGCCCATTTGCAAGACTTTAGGACCAGGTTCTTTTTGGAGTAAAATGAAATTAAGAAATGTGTTGATGCTTAACATTTGCAATCTAGTTTAAAGTATTTGTTCAGAAATTTAAAGCTCGAGGCTGTCTTTACACAAAATCTTTGATGCTGACTCTGTTTATAAACTTTTTAGGCTACCAGCTTTGTTTAAAGGACTGCTGCAGAACAGTCCAGAAAACACCATGTCAAGTGGAAATGCCAATGAACACTGAAGAGGGAGCCAGTGAGGTGGAATAAAACAATTAAAAATCAACATAAAGCATGAACATAGCACTTCGTAAAATCTAAATTAACTATTTACAGTGCTAATACACACTGTATCATTAACTTTAAATTGCCCTAAGGCTTATTGAGGTCTGGTGGAAAAACACCCTGTGCAGCTAGAGACAGTAAAAAGACAATATATATCTTAGTGCACAGAATTGCCCACCAACCTCATTTCAGTGTAACAAACATTTGAGTTCATAGAGCTCTACTAGCCCAAGTCAAGATGAACAGGGCCAAGATGTGTAGAAATGAGGTCATTATAGAAATACATTAACAGGTTGTTTCCAGAATTTCTGGGAGACTACGAAACTGCTGAGGTCTCAAAGGGGCTGGAAACTGCTGACTGAAGGTACTGCAACTCTTATCAGTTTTATTTTGGAATGACAAAGTCTGGTCAGTGTGGCAATGACAGCCAAGAGGAGGGCAGAGATTCTGACAAGGAGTGCAGTAACTTGGCTCAGCAGCTGGCAGCGCGCTCAAGGTACACGTGTGAGAGACATGTGGAGATACAGGGAGAAAATAAGTGATTCCCCTTTTTAGATGTATCAAAAAGTAAAGTCTTACTCTTCTTCCAAATGAAAGAGCCAATTGATTTAATTAATTAATTAACTAAGTTTTCCATTTAAAAAAAAGGGGTTTGATTTTTGTTTCATTGCAGAACTAAGATTTACAGCGTGAGGTTATATTTAATATTATATATAGCAAATTCTGAAATAAATCACTGAGAAATGAAATGTCATAGTTTTCATTTTCAAGCTCTGAATGAGAAATATTTTGAATTTTTACAAATTGTTTTCAGTTTTGTCTTACAAAATCTCTGGGTTTCAAGGGGGCAGGTATGGTCTTTCTTATGTGGCAGCAAAAGATGGAGTTTTGAAAATTCCTGATGTTCTGTCAGAATCAAAATTGAACTACTTTCAATCAACATTTGATTTTTATATAACTTGATATTCCAATAGAGAAAATGCTCTATAGGAAATTTTCCAGTATACTTCAAAAAATATCTTGTGACATGCAAAAGCTGCTCCTGTTGAAACACAGTGTTAGGATTATTCTAAAAAGGTAAATAACCTTGTGCTTCTGCAGCTGTGCTCCCCCTCTGCCCCAGGCATCTGTCTCAACCCAAGAACTTTGTCCACTTTCCACAGAGACCTCTCCTCATTCAGTTCATGGGGCAGAAAGTGTTTTACAACAAGCCATTATACTTTGTTATCTGAGGTTTGTTATCAAACACTATCCTAAGAACATCAGCAACAAAAAAAATACTCATGGCAGCTATCTATACTGGTACCCATCAGCGCTTATAAAGCATTCAGCTGCAGGAGGCACAATATTCCCATTTTCCAGATAAGAGCTATTGATTGTAAGTGTGCAATCTAAAATATGGCATTTTACATAGTTCAAATAGAGCCTATTGACAGTGGAAAGTTAATAAGAGTTATCAAACACTGTTTGCTACAATTTTGACAATCCTTTTGGATGGACTATTTTAAAAGAAACTCCATTAGTCACTCTTTCTCCCTAACAAACATGTTTACAAAAACACAGAGTGAGATGTTCTAAGTGGTTTCACGTGCAGAGGAACATATGTCTTCTGACAGTGTCATGCGGCAAGCTGACGGCTCATGGATGATGGTTTCAGGTTTCTGAACAGATTGGTGCTGGGATGGTATTGCTGCTAAACGAATGTGCCAGTCAGGATCAGAGCTGAGTCTTTCATGTTATAGTAAACCCAGACCAGACCTGGGCAGTACGACCTCATTAACCTTGTGACTCTTGATCTCTCAATTATGTCCAACTCTCCACTCACAGAAGAATCTGGTACAAGTCCGAGTCCAACAGAAATGTATTTCTTTCCATAAATTCTCTATTTACACTAGCTTGGAGGTCAGTGTCTTTTTTTAAAGACAGTCACACTGGATAGGGATTATCTACTCTTTTGAGATGCTATAATGGCCTAATAATGCAAATGTAGGACAGATAGCATTGTAAAAAGAAATTTAACCTGCAAATTCATTTGCCACCCGGAATTTCATCAGGAAAACCGAAAGCTCCATTTCTTAGACTGGAGTGGGCAGGAACTAATTCATGTAACTTTCAAAGATATCTCCAAAAGTAATTCACGATATCTTGATGTTCCTCTGATTTTCAGTGTCACTAAGGTACTTTCAAAATTGTTGCCATTGTTACTCTCAAACACATTAAAGTTAGCAGTTTCCAAATGAACTGGAAGAGCACTTCCCTAAAATTGCTGCAGTAAGAAGTACCCTGTCCTCCACAGGGAAAATCCCTCCAGCGCTCAAGAAAACATTGATCATATATTCAGATTTATTTGGGTGATTATGCAATGTTTACTTACCCTTCTGTTAGTGTGTGATATGTGCATTCATCACTGCCATCATTTAGCTCTGCACCTGGGCTGTCCTTCAAGCTGATGAACTCTGTTTTCTGCACTTCGTCCTGTCGTCTGTCCATGCTTGTCTGTAACCTCCAGTACCAATAACATGGGCTTGGCTGTAGTTGTCTATACTGCCTATAGAGGATGTCTTGTTCGACTGCAATACGAGGCCATCATCCTTCATTATATCAGATAATTATATTACCTTATCTTGCCAGTATGCTCACTGGTGTTGCTGGGAGTCCATGTATAACAAGCCTTAATCAGTAACAATAGATAGCAGAATCTGACCCTTTCAAATTTCCCTACATTTTTATTACTTTCTGCACTGAAACATTAAATATGGATAAAGTAAGACATCCAGTGTTGCTTGTATCTAGAAAAAATATTTTTTAAAGAAGAGAGCTACAGCGCTTTCATCTGTCTCTAATATTGAGTTTTCCTAAAAGTACTATTTCACAACTGGGCTTCAGTCTCTGGTACCTTATTCAAAAATGTCAAGGAACCATCCCAAACTAAGGGCAATAACACAGACCTGGAAGGTGCAATGGCTTTATACAATTATTCACTGAAGATTAGATAAAAGTAGATAAAATTACACTCAGTCAGAGAAAACAAATCTTCTCTTAGAAGGTATCTTTTGTATTGTTAACCTACTTTATTGGCTATTAAATATTACTCCTATTAACCATCTCAGAATCAAAAATTCTCACTAATAGTCAACAGAAGAAGGTTTCCTTCCTTTTTACTTCCTCATCTGGCCAATTGTCGACCCCTGCTCTGGGTACCTGACTGTTCCCATGACACTCTTGAAAGATCTTCAGTGCTTGGCATCATGAGTTCTGCTCCCAGCGCCCAGCGTGGGCTCTCACCCACAGCAGGACTTGACCTTCCTGACCTCTGTGTGGATCCAATCTCACCTGTGTAACGCGGCACAAGCAGGACTCATCGGCAGCACTCCCCTGGAGGAGCTGCACAAGGCTCCAGAAGACCATACAAGTCATGAGACAGCAATGTGAGGGGATCTGGTAGGAGCAGAGAAGGGGTAGGCACTGCACTAAGCATCCACCAAGGCCTCCCTCATGTATCTCCATTGTGAATCTCATGAGAAAGTGCCTTTGAAAGCTCATAACCAGCACCTCCAAAACAATGACAATGAGAAATGTTTTTCCTACATCCAACTATTTTTATTGTACTTTTAATGTACACAGAGCAGATATATTTCCTGCTAAAGATTTTTCCTAAGATGGTTGCCAAATGTGTGGAATATTGTAGCCCTGGGACTCAACTAAACCTTGACCTTTTTATTATTCATGTCACAAAACAGGAGAGCCTTTAAAGAGGGAGCTGGAGAGGAGGTATCCTGGCTCAGTGCATTGCCTGGTGCCAGCCTTTGCCTGTAGATTCCACTCACTGAAATGCCTCTCACACAATTCCCAGTGGGTTTCAAAGTGTATGAAAAGAAGTCTTTTATTTATATTACTTCTCTCTTACCATTCAAAATCTTCCAATCAATTTCTCTTTCATTGTTGAGTAAGGCTGGAACTATATAAACCACCATGTGAAGAGAAATATCAAGAGATAAATAAAGACCAATATTGATATTGTGCGGCAATCATCTAGCTAATAAAAAAGCAAAAGGTGATTACTTACATCTGACTTAAGTTTCTGATATTGTTATTATATTGGAAAACCTGTTAAGCCCTCGGGGGCACAGATCCATTGGCCTTGGCCACAAACCTTAACAGGCTCCACAGACAAAAAAAGGCAAACGCAGTAGGCCTAAAATTACCCTACTCAGTTAAGTGATGTGAGTACCATAACACTCTTCAAATGTAAACCTGTGCTTCTCCTTTCTCTTTATTTTAAGAAGAGCACTAGAAAAGCTGTGGCAGCATTCTGGGGCTGTTAAATAATACAGAACTTGTTATTGTTCAGTCAAATCCCACTCCAAACAATCTCCTGTAATTCATAAAAGTGGATTAAGTCAGAAGTGACTACTGATGTAGGGAATGAGTTAGAAAGGCCCAGCCCAGTGAAAGCCAGAAAGAGTTTACCTGCCTGAGAAGCCAAACATTTCTAGCTGACCAATCACGCGTTTTCAATAACCAAAAGCCACTCTTGAAAGTTCACCATCTCCTCAATTTTTCTGGGCTCAAATGGCTAACACCACTTGTGAGGGAATTTGAGTTGGTTCAGTCAAGAAAAGGGTTAGGAGAGTCATTTTTTTCCTCCCAAATCTCTGTTAATACCCTGATCTATATTTAAATAATTTAATCATTCAGTGAATTAATAAGCCTACATGTCTGCGTGTTTAAGCAAAGCAAGAGGAAAACACACAATTGGCACACCAAACTGAAGAGAAAATTGAGTTAGTGTGCCTGTAACCCCCTCCCAGAACAGTTCTGTCCAGTTCAGGTGCTGCTACCAGAAGCTACATATCCTTGTGTCCAAGAAGAAAGTATAGCTTGCTCCCATACTGCAAAATCAAATGATGGGCAGTTTAAAAAAGTGCCTGTGGGGTATAGACCTCAAGACCCCGTTCCTCTGCTCTCATCTCCTTCTTGCAAAGAACTTTATATCTTAATCATGGCCCATTAATAATTCTTACATAAGAAAAAAGGCTGAAGAGGAGTTCTGAAATAAGGTAGCTGTGTAACTTAATCTAATGTGTTTTTGAAGTTTTTATCAAAACTGACCCCAAAAGAGCCATGGGAATCGCAGCTCTAACTTCACTGGCAACTGAAGCCTGGGTGTGAGCCATGGAAATACTCACACGACAGTGCAAATACCACCTGGTCTCCCGGCAATTCCCATCACTCACTTCTTGACACCAAATGTCAGCCAGGCTCACAGAAGTCACTTCCCAGAGCACTGCTCCGCTCCTAGACCGGCCACGGGACCTTCACTCCGTTAATGACAAGCAAAGTTCGGGGTCTACCTCCACTAACAATAACACAGCTGCATGCTGTTAAAGCAGTTGGTGGTTAAGTGAGAACTAATAAATAACGGTATGTCCTGCAGTGGAATGCGGTAGCGGGGGGAGCGGCCAGCGCTGACGGTACTCAGGAGACTTCGTTTGCATTAGCCAAAGGTCAAGAATCACAGCCACAGTTCACAGCTTCAGTATACCGGTGTCACTTCTAAAATGGGATGCCCTGTACCACGAGAAACATTGCGATCAACAGGTCAAGAGGATTCCTGCTTTCTACCATGCATGTCTCCAAATCTGGACATAACATCACTTGTTTCAAATAACCCTGTGTGTCAGGAGCTTTAAGAATATGAGAGAGTAGAGTACGATAAAACATGAGCAGAGATGAGCATGATTTTGACTGAAGCATTGAAACAAATGCTAAATGCAAAAAAATAAAAATAAAAAAATGCAGTATTTGCCTAATTCAAGGTATTTCCCTCAGTGTAAATTTAAAAAAAAAAAAAATCACAATAAAATAGTGAAATAAAAACTGCTTTCTCAATCCACTTTACAACACTTCAAAGGAAATACTGGATTTATCGTATAGACAGACTATTTTTTCCGTATCTTTTTCTTTCACGTGTAGGTTTTTCTGCATTAGGACATGTCTCCTAAAACTTCTAGTGTTTTCTGCTCCCTCCTCAAATTATGATTTCAGAACCTAAGATCTTTTTTTAAGTTGCAAGACTTAAAATACAATTACAATAATTAGGAACTCTGTTAGGAGTTAAATGTAAATTTTCAAATAGCTCTGGTAGCTCGACTATATAAATCAAAGGAACAATTGTGTATGTTTTATACTCTGCATCATCAGATTTTAAATAAAACTGCCAGACTGTAAAGATAATACAGGAATACAACATGATGCACACCCAGTAATACCTGGAAGTAACTCCTTTTTAAACAGACTGATGATAAAGCAAACACTTACATAGTTATTTATTCAGTTCTGGTCTGTATTTCTCTAATTAACCAGAAGACACTGTATCTAAAAGGAAAAAAAAATTGAAAAAATGTGAAAAATCTGTTTTCCTCTCACATTTGCCACCTTGAAATCTGAGAAACACCAACGAATAGAAACATGCAGTTAAATTTAACAGGAAAAAATAAAAGCCATAATGCATGGGGACACTGCCTTATTAATACCTGGAAGATGGAGATTTGATTATAACTCTCATCTCTGGTTTTATAAATCTTTTTTTCTATATAGAACTGTGAGGTTTTTTGTTGGTGGTTTTTTGGTTTGGTTTTTTGTTATTGTTGTTTTTATCACTTGCTATTTATTTCTTGTAGATGTTTAAAATACATTTATCATCTATCACGTTACATCTAGGTGTCTGATTTCAGATTCTCCTATTCCGGTATGGCTCCCGTCCGTCTCATATTGCAGAGTTATGCGAAGACTTTAAATTCCTTGTGTCCAGTATTTCACTCAGGTTCGGGTTTCAATAGCAGCCAACAATGTCATATTCTCAAAGCCATAAAAACTATTTCTTGGTAAGCTGTAAACTAAGATACGTCAGCAAGTTGGCATCACAAAATTAAATTGCTCATACTACTAAATAATTTTCTTATCAGAAAAATGTAACCATTCACTGACAAAGAGATACGATCAATATAAATTTGAATAGCAACATATTTGTAAGTATCTTTTAAAGGCTATCTTGTTTTCATGATCTTGAGAAATTCCCTCATAGTGCAAATAGAACTGTATGGCTAATGCAAATGATTTCCTGCAAATGTTTGCTTACACTTTTAAATGACTTCATTACTGCTTGTTCCTTGTTTCTGTTCAATCCCTACAGATATTCAGATAAAAAAGGTATTTATGCTTGAAGGTACAATGGGAATAAAAGCATCCAAGCTTACCTCCGCTTTTGTTTTCTGTATAAATTTGATTAAAATGCATAGATTCCTTGTATGCACCTAACTCCCACGGAAAGCAATGGACACTATGTGCAAAAATAGTAATAGAGTGCCAAAGTGCTTTAAAGCACTACATCCTAATGTTAGTTTTTTTGTTTTCTGTAAAGTGAAGACAACTTTAAAGGCGTGAGATATTCAAGGCAGCAAAGAGTTTCAGTAGCTGTGTGTGTATAGGAATTTGAAGATACATAGATGCATCTTTGCATCCTGAGTTGGGTTTTTCTCAGGTCTAACAGCTAGGTCTCTCTGGCAGAGAGACCTGAATTCTCGTGTTCAGCCAGTTCAGATTCTACAGGGCTGTTTTCTGTTATTTGGCTGGCTTGCATTTAAATATATCTCACCTAGAGTGAGAGGAGCTCTGTGGCTCTGCACTACAATTCACTGGCTATAGTGGTTGCTACTGGATTGTATGATTTCCCTCTGCCCCCACTACCCTTCCATAACTAAGAGACTTTCAACCCTGGTTCTGACCTGGGTTTTCTTGGCAGTTTGTTTTTTGGGTATATTTTCGTCACTAAACAGAGCTGTCACAATAGGCCATAGATAATCCCTGATCTCTCATACAGATGAATTTTGCAATGACTTACACTCAAAAATAGATTTCAAGATTTCAAGATTTCCTGTTAGTGACACAGGGGCAGTTTGCTCAATACAACAGAATTTTACCAAAAATCACTATGGTTATATATAGGAAGCAAGCGCAAGAAAAGAATGTGTAGACTGCTTTCTGCTAATGGCAAGACAAGACCCAGTCCAAGGGCCCAGGATCATTCCATTTCTTAGAATTCGATCACCCAGATTGAACACAAAACTGTATGTTGAATGAGACACAGTTGCTCATTATTATTGTTAGAAGTGATATGTTTGACATGAACTCAAAAAAAAAGGAAATCCAGAATCCTAACCCTTTGCCCAGGTTTTCTGTGGTCACTGGCAACATATGATGCTCTGACACAAAGTATTTTAACACAGTCTTGATGAAAAGCAAATTCAGTCCTGAGGTTCCTATTGATAATGGCAGCTGGTTATACTTTACCAGGAAACACAGCTTGTTCTTGTTATTCACCACTAACTCTGAGGAGGAAGACAGCATCTTTCATACACTTAACAATAGGTTGAAAATTAAATTCTTTGGTTTAAGGCATCAGAGATATTGAATAACTTACATCAATATCTGACGAAGTAAAGCAATGGATGAAGGATACAGTTCTAATTTTAAAATTAAGCATCTTAAAAAAATATAAAAAATTTAAAAAACTAATTACAAACTGACCTCTCAGAGACTGTTAATATTCCACAGCATAAGAGAGAAAATAAAAAGATTTTTAAACAGTATATAACTATAGAGAGAACAATCCATTTGGGGGAAACAAAAAACCACACAACTTAAAGTATATCAGCTTTAACACTGACAATGGCTATCTCTCAGGTGGTCCTTCATAACTTTGGATCCAGGAAATCAGAGGTATGCAGCAGTCCAAAAGCATCATCAACATCCTAGGAACATGAGCAGATTTGTCTCACTATGCCAAAGAGATTAAATCTCAGAATTGTACACAGCCAGGGGCAAGGAAAGGGAATTTTATAACTTTTAACCTAAGTTTCAAGCCCAGTCATCTATTTAGTTTTTCCAGTTGCTATTCCTCCTATATATTTTCTGCAAGACATTGTCCCTCAACTCTGAATTCAAGCACAGGTTAGGAATTTCTGAAAGTTTGTGGCAGTCACTCTCACCAAGGCTTGCTGTGCGTTAGAGAATACTTTGTGAAGTGTGGAAGACACAAAGAAGATGTGGTCCAGGCTCAGCCCATTTCCTGAGGCTATTGGCTTTCAGAAGTGCCATCAGGGATATGAGGCACAGAAATTTAGGTGGTGTTGGCCTGTTCTTCCACTGTTCTTCCACTAAGAATAAAAATTTTAAATGATGAAGTAATAAATTCTATTCTTATTGCAGTAAAACATGTAAAGTAAGCAACCCTCAGAGTATGAATCTGACTGGATGACTGAGATATTATTTATACTTCTTTTTTTTATGATTAACATCTTGCTGGCAACATCACCATATAAAATAAGACACCATTCAACACTTTCAAGGCAGCATCACTGTATGCCCTAAAATTAAGCATCATAAATTTAGTTATCCTCAGAATAATTACATTAAAGTTTCACTGGCACTTTAGACAAGTCTGTGTTTCGCTTTAAGTAGTGACCAATTTAAACTAAACATTTGTTTAACATATTGTCATGCAACATGGATTTATCAGTAGTTTAAAGTTGCGACCTTGGTGTTTTTTCATTAGTCTGTAGCTTTTTGTTGTCATTTATCTAAATTATGTCAGCATTAAGTCTGTGGGACAATGACCAGTACACCAAGGTCAAGTCCATTTGGAAAAAAGGAGTCTCTTTACTAAGAAATTAAACGTGCTGCAGTGTCCAGACATTCCTCAGGAATGTAATACTTTTTTAGTACCACAAATTTCAATACAAATACTTGCAAAGACAGTATGAGAGTAGAAGTGCCCAAGAACCTCAAGAGTAATTACAGTAATAAACCTAGCAGAGGCCTTTGTAACAAGGGCAGTTACAAGCAATTGTGATTTGACAAATTACATTGGACAAATCTTAGTTCTTTTTACAACAGAGTAGCAGCCTTTGGAAGATCATGGAATCACAAAATAGTTGAGGTTGGAAGGAACCTCCAGAGGTCATTTGTCCAAGCCCCACAGATGGGCAAGAGCAGCAGATGCTACATACCATGACACTGGTCAATGCTTTGATTTTGATCTCATATGCAAAATTAACTAGAAAACCACATGAAAATAAATAGCAATAGCTCTCCATCAAACTGAATGTTCTTGCTGTCTGGGTCTACTTTATACTTACCTGCTGTGATTCTAAAAGTGGAGTAAACAGTGCATTTATGAAATATGAATCAAGTTGTAAGACCACTGGAATGGGTGTTCTTTTGATTAATTAATTTGATTTTTGATTAAAAAGAAATTGAAAAAGTTATCTGAACAAACCAGAATGTAATTTAATAACAACAAAGGGGATCACATACGAAGGAATAGTCAAGTCTGTGAATGCAGATAGCCATTTAGCAGGAAAGTCTTTGGAAAATTTGGCGATTACAAATAGAATGTGAACCAGGAGGCAACATGCAAGATATCTGTTCCTTTTAACCTGTATGGGCATGCTTAAACCAGCATACTACCCCCATTTTGAGCATCACCCCTGAAGGACGATGTAAATGTAGTGCAGGGAGTCCAGAGCTGGCAAAAGCATGGTCAGGGATCACAAATACCCAAGAAAAAATGGAAAGAAGTGAAGTCATTTAGAAGATTGAGGAGGAATACAGCAGGCTTTGCACGGACATGTTGCCTCAGAAAGGGTGGGATTTGACTGTTTTAAACAGTGATAGATGCTTACTGCTGTGACAAAGGTGGAAGTAAGACCTCATGAAAGGTTTTCTTTAAGCAAGTTAAATCTGGAATAAACTGTTTGCCTAGCCAGAGCAGGGAGTATCTACTGCTGGTAGTCTTTAAGAACAGGTAAAATAGGAACCTGAACACATGTAGGTAGAGATATTACCTTAGCACAGGGGTCCCTACTGTTCTTCCTCTCCACGATTGTCCTTCTACAGTCTTTTCATGTCAGTTTCACTGGCCTCACCCCTTACCTCTGTATTTAGCTTTCTGCTCATTCCTATAGCCTCAGCCAATCTTATACTCAAGAAATCATAGGGAATGATATAACGAGCTGGTGTCATAATCTTACTCTTCATGAGGATTATTCTCTTCTTTCATTTGCATCTTCCTTGCATATTAGGGAACATGCACCATCCTGTGAGCGTGCATACATGTGCATGAGTACTTTTTAAACACAAGAAGTTCCCATTCCTGGTTAGCATTAAAAGCCACCAAAATAAATGTTTGGTAACACATGCTTCTTAATCAAGTTGCACCAGTACGCCTCACAATGCCATTTCATGGTTGTGATGCAGCTGGTAATAGCTGAGATTGTACAGTATACAGAGGTGACACATTTCTTTCTAAAATAAAAGTATGAGTAAATATCAAATAGCAAGACTAACTTACATTATGTCATCAGTTTTAATGAGGAAATGACACCACAGATTAATGAGGAATTCTGCCTAGAAGTCAACGGTATGATATAGTCTTATATTATTAAACAAGGGCTAGATATGATCTAACCTACTTCAAACAGCCCAGCCTTTAATAGACAGAAGAGAAACAGGCAGGATACCAAGAGTCCATATTTATCTCTGGTGCAACACTAACAAAGGCAACATAATTGCTTGAAGTCCAGTGTGCCTCAAAGGGCCACATGGCAAGTGCCACAGGTCATCCCATAAGCTGCAAGGTATGATGGATGGAAAAAGCAATGCTATTTTCCCTTCCTATTTAGGAAATACTATACTAAGAAATGAGATATCACAGGACTGTGTCTCAGACAATGTCTGTTTATTAGTTGGTAACAATTAATGTATCAATTCACTAAACAATTTACAAATCCACATATGAACACCCTCCAGGAAATCCTCCAGAACAAAGAAATCACAAATTTCTTAGGAAATTTGATTTTTTTTCTATACTGTACATACTAAGCAAAATAATTCTTTAAATAATATACAACTAAGCACTAAGTTTTATATACAACTTCCTTGAAAAAACAGTAAAAAATGAAACTCTATATTTTTTTAAATTCCTAAAGCTCAGAGATCATTCATCCACCTGATCAATTCAGACATTATATTAAATCCTCAGACTAGAGATAGTGATTCCCTTCTTAGTGCTGACACTGAATAGGGTAGTGTTCCCACCACCCCCAAAGGTACGTTCTAAATAGATGGACATTAATAGATAATGACTGAAAACAGAGCACATAAATACCTTTTAAAAAATTAACAAACCTGGATTTTCTTGGACATATGAGCAATGAGAAGAAATCACCTAGCATCTTTCTAGAAAATACATCTAAAATTTCCTTTTCATAGCCTGCTTCTGGCTCTACACTCCATGACGAGGGCCACTATTTACATGTGATGATGAGGGGTCTCTGCTCTGGCCAAAGTTGTCAGCAACTGACAGCACTTCACATTTAGCAGTTTCAGACATTCAATTACTATCCTGAACCCGAGTTCTGCACTTCCAGAAGAAGAAGACCCTGTTCAAAAAATTGAGAACAGAGCAGTCCCAGAGAAGGGATTCGAAAGGAGCTGTTAGTTTCCCACTATTTCCAGTGCAGGTCTGTGTCACCCTCTTTACATCATGCATCATTCATCTGCTGTGATGAAATGTAATCCCGTGTTTTAAAAAAAGACCTCTGTAGCAGTGAGGATACTATATCTTTGTGAGAAGTGTTTCACATATTTTCCATGGGCACAAACCCACTCCTGCTTCTATTTAAATCTCTGTAGCTCTCTTTGTGGGACATTATTCACTTCAGAAAGTCCATTCAGAAGGTGCCCAGCATAAGAAGAGGAAAAGCCAGCATGGCAGCAGACAGCAACATGAATCCTGAAGAGAAGCCGAGCACTGTTCCTGTGAAAAGGGCTGTCCACAAGATCCGAATGGCCAGCCTAGTCTTCAGCTTGGCACGAGGTTGGCAGCAGTGGGCATCTGACCACCACATAAAGCAAGCCCAAGAGCCCTCTGGATGGGTACCCCCTGAAGAAGGCTCGTCAGCTCAGCCTGTACAAGAAAGATCTTTTGAAAAATGGCCAATTCCATCTGTCAAAAGGGACCACGGAAAAGATGATGAAAAATCCTCAGCAAAGGAATCGGTGACAATAAGAGATGCTGAAAAAAATTCAAGGGAATCAGATGAAGCCCTCCAAAAGTTCAACATTAAAAGCAAAGAGGTGACCAAAACAGTTGTAAGCAAAGCCTATGAACGGGGAGGTGACGTTAGCCTCCTCAGCGAAAAATATGAGAATAACAATAGTAGCTCAGAGATGACCAAACTCAAAGAAGAATCAAGTGCTATTGACAAAATTCTGAGTGGTAAATTATCTCCAACCATAAAGAGAAAGTGTTCAAACGTGGTATCAGAGTTGACCAAGGGCTGGAAACAGATTGAACAAGAGGACAAAGAAGGGGCTAAGGAAGAACTGCTGCTTAGGTGTCATGATGACAGCCTAGATACAGAGGACAGTGGCTATGGGGAAGCAGAGGACAAACTTGAGCAAGAAGACAGTGACCGAGAGGTGACGCCTGTGAGGATAAAACGACCTGTGCCATCTTTGTAAGTAAAACATCTTTATTATGTTATCACAAATGTTCAGCGGACCCTGGGAGAGGTACAAGTTTCCATGAGGAAGACTGTGGGGGGCAAGGGTGGAGGGAAGGGGGGAACGGTAGAAAATGGTCAAAAAGAAACTATTACTCTTGAAGAAAATGAAAAAAAAAAAAAAATATCCAGGAAACCTTTCACATCTCTTTCTGTGCTTAAGTAGTTAGTCAACAACATCTGGCTATAGCCTTGGGTTTTACGCACTATATACACAATAGACACAGGAAGTTGTATTTGGGAAACATTAATCATATTTAATTTTCACATTGGATTTACTGGTTCATTGAAATCACTACCTACTTCCTAATATTTTAGTCCATATTTCAAAATAGCAATTTTTACCTTATCAAAAGCCCACAGGTATTCATTTATTTCATCAAATGTTAAGTCCAAAGCAATATACTTGTCAAATAATGTTCCCAAATACTTACTATTTTACTTTGTAAATTGTAAATATTCTTGGGAGTAATTTGCAGAGAACGTCCAAAGTAGGCATTGCAGGAACTACTTTTAAGTACATCTTAACAAAAGCTGGGTTCGCTGCTTCTCTTTAGAAGCTTTCCATTGATTTGGAATTCATCAAGTCAACGAATGGAAAGTTTCACAGGAGCTGAGACCCTAAACGTATAGTAGAAAGCATCAAGCCTGCCCCGACATCTGCAGGATTGATTTGAATCATGCTACATGTTATAAATAATTTGACAAAAAAGAACATTTGAATCATCAATAGAATCTTCAAATTCAAGGTCTCTCTTTGGGTACACCATTGTAAGGGTCAGGGAAGGAGAAGTACGTTCACTGAATAGGTTGTGGAAGTAGAAGTTCCCAACACACAGACTTCCTTATGCCTGTTAAAAGGTGTGAGGAAAAAAGGACGCAGGATCTGTTACTTACCTGTGGAGTTATTACAGGTTCTACTTAAAACTCTGAATTAAGTGGCAAATTGATGGTGTCAGACAGTTTTAAGTAATACTTCTTTCAATAAAAGACTTGTGCTGGAAGATCACTACACAACAGTAGGTGCATATTAAATTTGGAGTCCAGGTAATAAACAAGTAGCGTTCAGCCATAGCCATCTAGTCCTTGGGAAGCCTCCGAGAAGAGCAAAGGAACAGCAGAGGCTGGTAAAAATTCGTTAGTTTCCTTTCCTGTCCAGCAGAACTGCCTTTCCAGAAGACAGCAAGCAGTTGGTGCTGTAGCCAGACTTGCTAATGGGTAGATGCCAAACTAATTCATCACTCTTTGGTCCGTAAAAGATTAAAAGATCCATATATCCAATGCTGCAAGATGGGAACTGTAGGCAGCTGTTGCAGACACAACATGTCGTTTGCTCCAGCCCTCCCTTTTACAAACTTGGTAATTTCCCAGAACACAAGACAGCACAAAGGAATCTGTGGTTGAGCCTGAACTGTTTCAGTGTAAAACCTCACATCCAGCTGTACAATTGTGATGAGGCCAGGGTGCACCAAGCCAAGGCCAAGGTGCAGCACACACGTTGCCTGCTGGCTTTGGTGGGCAGGGAGGACAGCTGGAGGTGAAACCTGGACCAAAGCAAGGTTCAGCAGAGCTTGTCTGCCCTCCACAGGGAGGGAAAAGGCTGGCACCAGGACATGGGTACCTACCAGAAGCCATCCTACAGTGGGGCCTAAGTCTCCAGTGCTTCTACTCTGCATCCATGATATGAGTGTGAGCTGAGCACAGGGCAATCAGACAAGAAGGCAGGGTTTCCAACCATGCAATTAGCTTGTGTGTAAAGGATGAGCAAGGCAGTAAGAGTCAGAGTATCAGGGCCAGTGTATTCATACTGTATCCTAATGGCCATTTCAGAAATGAAAAACTGGGACTAGCACTGATGAAAATGCCAAAAGACTTCTTGCTCCCTCTGCAGACAGGCAGGTGGGCTGTACTATTCCCACTGCTCACACCTAACGACCTTTTACTATGGCCAACATCAGAGTATGACTAACATAGTAATGGATTTCAACCATAAAGTGTTTTTTAGCACAGCTATCCAAACAGGAAGTTATTTTAGCTTTGTTAGCAGGGGTTAAAATGATGCTTTGCTGTACAGCTGACCAGTCATCTCCCACAAGAAACAAATGGTAAATAGCCAACTGAACAAAGCTCTCCAGTAATCTAGAGCTTTAAAGTTTGTGCCCCCTGCTTTTGGGAGAGACCACGTGCATTGTCCTTTGACACAAGTTAGGACCCCAAAACAAAGATTTCACATATACAGAGGGGAAGAGGATATGTTTGCAGCTGATGTTATCTGTAAATAACCTCAATTAAAACAAATTCGTCACTTAAAAATGCTATAGTACAAACAAAATAGCAATATTTCTGTTAAACTCAACATATATTTTCCCCATACGCGCAATTTCAGTGCTGCTGCCTAGGAAAAAAAAAAAAAAAAGATTATCTATGTTTACTGAGGTGCAAATGATTGAAATAACACCCTCTATGTTACTTACAGCTCTCTCTCCACTGAAATCTGACACAAACATAATTTTCTGCACTTATACTACCGTTATCAAGACTGAATTTTTAACTACTTATTTTTTTAATTTATTTTATAGCCTCAGAATACATTATTTCAGCCTGATACTTTTATGAACCTGTCAGTGTGGCTTAATCTTCTTCAAAAAGGCCATAACTATGCAGTTGTTAAAGAAAATCTCCCATTTTCCTCTCTACATTAGAAGGAAAAAGCATCAGTATCAGGATTTGGTTTTTGTCTTGCATCAGCACTTTCATCATTTCTAGCAGCAATTTAAACTGGAATAAGGTTGCTTCCTTAGCAAAAGGCACATTAATGCCTGCAAGCCTAGGAAATACTATCTTGTTCCTGCTTAGGAGCCAAGGGGGTGCAACAGTGATATGAAACTCAAAACATTAGAAAGGGATCCACATACTCGTCCTCAGCAGAAGGGATCGTGGGAACACAGAAGTATAGATATTGTCCTCATCGAAGTTCAGAATGCATTTAGGGTGATCATTTTGGTTAAAAGGTTCATTTATTTGACTGTTACAGGTAAAGCACTTCTTACAGTGGGTTAACGCTCACAATCTTTATTTTGTACTAAAAGAGTGGTCCTGCTCTCCTTCTTCTGCCCCCAGCACTAAGTGTCTGCATTTCTTGTTCTAACACTAGAGCACCACCCAGTACTGGCATCCTTCTGGTGCACAGACCTGAACCGGGGACATCTCTACCATTCCTCTTCTCTCTTTCAACAAGCTTAGTAGAAAACAACAACAGGAAAATGTAGAACAGCAGGGAAATGGAATTTTCTACAGGTTTGCAGTCCTCTGTACTGTTTTACTAACTGCATTTTGGTTCTCTGGTGTTACTGTTAATATTCAGCTGACATTACTGAGGAGGTTTCAGAGCAGCCTTCCAGGGACTAAAAATATTAGAAAACAAATTGCTTTGGCACAGCCACAGCACAACATACTCCCTAGCCGAGCTCTGTACAGACACAATGACAGGATGTGGACAGCACAAAGACTAGCTTAGACTATCTATAGCTCCCCCACAATGCACGAGATTGGCCACTAGAGGAAAGAGAACCAACAATTCATCTGCCTGGAGTCATCCAGCAATACGATGTTGCTGTGCAGACACACACACACAAAAATCACTAAGACCTCTGAAAGTCTTTCTTCCTCCTTTCACCTCGACACAGATCTCAGTAGCCCCAAGTTTCTTTCAGGCTTCTACCCTGCCAGTGGGAATGTGAATTTTGGACATCAATACTTGCTCAGAACCTTAAGTGCAGGCAGAGCTACTGCACTCTGTTAGACTCTTGTTGTTGTTTTAAACATTGACATCTATTACAGGGGACAGATTTTTATAGATACTACCTTCTGTTTTTCAGTCAAAAACAGCTGAAGACCCTGTCTGTACATTTATAGTTATTGTCAACTGTAACAGGGCAGGCAGATTTCAGGCTCCAGAGATGGGGAGCTGCATGACTGACCAAAGGCATAGAAAGTGCTGGTAATCAGCAACATATCGTTTCACCCCTGTAGAGCATTAAGTCATTCTGAGTGAAAGTTTGCCAAAATAGGCTCAGATCTAGTCTGGAGGCTGGTGATGTAGGTAAGATCAAGCTGTGATTGACGAATTTGCTTTTGAGTGCTAAGTGGAAGCCCCCAGAAAAGTAGGTTAGAAGTAGTGAACTCATGCCACCTGGTGGTTAGCATCTCGTCTGGAAAAACATGGTAACCGAATTAATAGAAGAGACCAATAGTAGAACTATGAAATTAACTGATGAGATGCCAAGCTCAAATGCTCTTTTTGTTTCCTGCAGTGCAAGCAGATTCAGCGAAGAAGCCAGCACAAAAGCCCACAGGAAATACAGCCCCGTTAACAGCCTGAAGGACAGATGGCAAGAATGGGCCGACCACCACATCATAACACAGAAGCTGAATCCCTTCAGCGAAGAATTTGACCATGAGCTGGCCATGTCCACGCGCCTACACAAAGGAGATGAAGGCTACGGTCGTCCCAAGGAAGGAACCAAAACTGCTGAAAGAGCCAAGAGAGCTGAGGCCCACATCCACCGGGAGATCAGGGATATGTGCTTCATCATTGAATCAATGGCTAAGCCACGGCCCGATGGCAAGATCCAGGTCACTTTTGGGGAACTCTTTGAGAGATATGTTCGTATTTCAGATAAGGTTGTTGGGATTCTCATGAGAGCCAGGAAACATGGGCTGGTGGACTTTGAGGGAGAAATGTTGTGGCAAGGAAGGGATGATAACGTCATAATTACTTTATTGAAATCAACATGCTACAACAAGAGCAACTGATTTTGGAAAACTTCTCCACTTCTCCCTTGCTATTAGCATTTGCACATTTTGAAAACAAGATGCTCCCCATTCAGCCACACAGAAAAGACACTCAGCATTTTTATGAATTTATATTTTATAACTACTGTGTGATAATGTAAGTATGCAAATGGATTTTTCTCTGTACCAGGAGGGTTTGCAGGGCACTTCAGTTAATTACTACACAAAAAATAAAGAGAAAAATCTGTACTTAATATAAGCAGCTGACTATAAAAACCTGTAGCAATATACATTGCTACAAATTAATTCCAATTTTTACTTGTTCTTATGGTCAAGATATTCCCAACTGTTTTAAAGTGGGGTATCAGGAATATAAACCATGCCAGATCAGAAAGCTGAATGACGATATAAACTCAGACCAAGTTTTTGATCTGTGAAATTGATCTTGTGTGTGTATTTCCTAATTAATTTATTTAAATGCATGTAAAAATAGTTTTATTTGAGCACAGAATCAAGGACACTACATATTTTTCCTTTACAAACCAGATATGCAAATACTACTGCAGTACTATCTTGTGGCAACTATTGAAACAACTTCTTCTTACATATCATGTACAAACTGAGACAAAATCCTTTTTATAAATGAAGTTTTATATTAAATGTATTTATATAACTAATTTATTAGATAGTTTAGTTTTTATAGATGTTGGAGAGAAAACACCCAATAGAATGTAATGCATAAAAATGCTTGGAATAGATATCCACATAGAAAATGCCTCCTATACAATGCTGTGCAATGTATCATCTGTTTATCTAATCTATGTAAATATGGTTCTTATAAATAGAGTGGAAAATAACAAGTAACACATAAACCAGTAAGGTACTTATATTATTGTGCACAGTAAGTGGCTACAATCAGCATCTTCCTCTGTGCACCTCTGTGAAAAAGAGATACAGAAATGGTGTTCTTAACTAAAATCAACTAACTTCAAGGAAAATGTTTCACGTTACACAGAAACACTGGCCTAATTTTATAGCATTCGCCATTTGAACCATTCTGATCTAATTTATGTCAGGTGTGATGCTGAAGAGGAATAAATGCTAATGACTTAATACTTCTAGGTCTTAAAACTGCATTTGCATTAATGTACGAACCTGAGACCTCTGTAAGGTCTGTTACGCTTACTAGATTACATAGTTCACTGTTTCTCTACTGTAAAAATAGCTATTCCGGAAAAAAGTGTTCTACGTGAAAAGCACATGTTTCGGAGCAAGATGCCTGGGCAAGTAATTTGCATAATGAAAAAGAAACAGTTTAATTCCCCATAAGATTCTTTCCAACTGAAATAACAAATATCTTCTTACAGAAGAAGAGGTAAATGAGCATCTTGTCTCTGTGATAAAACAAGTATTGCTGTCTTATTATGAGTACAAGTACTCCAGTTTGAAGCTCCAGTGAACACATAAATCGTATGTTTTATAAGTTAGTGATACAGGAACTGATTATGCCCATTGCAATATATGTAAATTATTAATAGCTTAGGCACAGTTAAATGTTGTGAATCCAAGGGAGAAAAAACGAAGATTAATTCAGTGGAACTTACTAACAACGTTTTCATGAGATCTCTCAGACTACTCAAGTTGACCTGCAACACTGACCTTTAAGTGTAATATTTACATAGCAGAATATTTACCTGCATATTCTTACCTTATTCTTCACATCTTTATATAATGACTTTTACACCTGCCTACCTTGTCTTGTGGAAATTATGTTGTCAAAGGAATACATGAACTATAAATAAAACCCTTAACTGATTATTTTTTGGTTTATTTAATACTCTCACACACTAGAGAAAAGGTATGCAAGTTTGTTCTGTATAGTAAGACACCAATAACTTGTTTCAAAATACAAATACATTCTCCTGTTCACAGGCAGTTAAAATATTTCCCTGTGATGGCTTAAAATATTTCCCTGTGATGGCTTCCTTGTCCAAAACATCAGAACAAGATTTGACAGTACATGGAAATGAAACAGTTGCTATTCAAAACACCTGCATAAAGAATACGTACTAAAGGCATAGAGATGTTAAGTGAATTATGTACTTCTGCTCACGAGAACTCTCATCCTAGCACAGGATAACACAACAGAGAGAGAATTCACCACAGATTTTCTTTCAGTATTATGTTCATGTGTGACAATGCCCAAGAGCACCTCACCATTCTATGAAAAATCATATACATCTACTCTCATTTCTCAGTGACATGAGACAGTAGGAGGTTTTGTACTGAAAGACTCAAAGCATACTATACCACCAAGAGGTGCATTTTGATATTACGCAAGTTTACCGCATGCAGTAACAGCTTGTGCTTTGTCTATGCCACGTACTACTTTACCTTCAGGGAATCATATGGAAAAGAACTAGGTGAAGTTCCTTCCTGAAGTAGAAAGGAAAACAACATTCCTGGCTTAGGCCTTAAGGCAATGAATCAGCCTGTAGAAACTGCAGGGGTTTTCCACTTGTCCCTACCTGTTCCACCTTCTACCTGCTAAGCACTGCTTCAAATGAAGAAATTATTACACAAAAAATAAGGAAGCAATTGTTGCCAACCATATTCATTTGTGTGAAAGCCATCTCTGCCTCGTTGCATGCCTACTGACAAAAAAAGGGTGGACTCACTGGATCATCAGCAGATTTAGCTCTGGCATTTTACTGCTCTTGTTCCATATGATGTAAGGAGGCAGACACCTATGACTTGGGATGAATAAATTGCTGGCATTCTCAAATGCAATCACTTTCCTCCACCCTAAATAGTGCAAGACAAGCATTTACTTTGGAGGCAACCATTGCCCCTGACCCTTTCTTAATATCCAAAATGCAGGCGTATCTGCACCCAAGTTAATTATAGAACTGTCTAGGTTGGAAGAAACCTCCCAGATTGAGTTCAACCATCAACACTGACATAAACACCACTAAACGATGTCCCTAAGCATCATGTCCACTACACAGCTTTTAAATACCTCCAGGGATGGCGATTCCACCGCTTCCCTGGGCAGCCTGTTCTACTGCTTGACAGCCCTTTCAGCAAAGAAATTTGTCCTAATATCCATCCCAGACCTCCCCTGGCACAACTTAAGACCATTTCCTCTCATCCTATTGCTTGTTACTTGGGACAAGAGACCAATCCCCAGCTCTTTACAGCCTTTTTTTTTCAGGTAGTCGTAGACAGTGATAAGGTCTCCTTCAGCTCCTTTACCACAGGCTAAACAACCTCAGGTCCCTCAGCTCCTCCTCAAAAGTCTTGTTCTCCAGACCCCTCACCAGCTTTATTGGCTTTCTCTGGACACAATCCAGCCTCAGCACCTTTCTTGCAGTTAGGGGTCCAAAACTGGACACAGCACTCAAGGTGGGTCCTCACCAGTGGGGATAATCACTTCCTTCGCCCTAGTCACCACACTGTTCCTGATACAGGCCAGGATGCTGTTGGTCTTCTTGGCACACTGGTGGCTCATATTCAAATGACAGTCAACCAACACCCTCCACGTCCTTTCCTGCCAGGCAGCTCTCCAGCCACTCTTCCCCAACCCTGTAGCTTTGCATGGGGTTGTTGTGACCCAAGGGCAGGACCTGGCACTTGGCCTTGTTGAATCTCATACAATAGGCCTCAGCTCATCCATCTAGCATGTCCAGATCCCGCTGTAGAACCTTCCTACCCTCCAGCAGATCAATACTCCCACCCAACTTGGTGTCACCTACAAACTTACTGAGGGTGCACTCAGTCCCCTCATCCAGATTGATGATATATTAAACAGGCCTCAATACTGAGCCCTGGGGGACACCACTCATGACAAGCCGCCAACTGGATTTAACTCCGTTCACTGCAACTCTTTGGGCCTGGCCCTCCAGCTAGTTTTATACGCAGAGAGTATTCCCATACAAGCCATAGGCAGCTAGTTTCTCCAGGAGAATGCCGTGGAGAAAAATAGTATCAAAGGCCTTACTAAAATCCAGGTAAACAACATCCACAGCCTTTCCCTCACCCACTAAGCATGTCACCTTCTCATAGGAGATGAGCTTAGTCACAGCTGCCTTTCATGAACCTGTACTGAATGGGCCTGATCTTCTGATTGTTCTTCCTATGCCACCTAATAGCACTCAGGAAGACAACCTTCCCCAGCATTGAGGTCAGACTGACAGGTTTGTAGTTCTCAAAACCCTGCTTCTATCCCTTCTTGCAGATGGGCATCACACTTGGTAACTTCTTGTCAACTGGGACCTCCCTGGTTAACCAGGACTGCTGATCAATCATGGACAGAGGCTCTGTAAGCACTTCTGCCAGCTCCCTCAGTAGCCTTTGGTGGATCCCATCTGACCCCATAGACTTGTGTATGTTGCATGACTGCCAAGATTCACAGAAGTTTCATCCACTTAAATGTTTGTGAGCAAAAGATCATTGATTTTTGCCTTTTCTGCAGGCCCCTGTATGTCTACCAGAAGTCACAATGGATAAGTCTATGCTTTAACAGTTTCATATAATGCATATTCTAATAGTGGGGGCAAGAGAGGCCAGAACAAACCTAAACTAGAGCAAAATTCTCCCCTGAACTGTAATTCAGTGAAAGAGAAGTTGGGGAACCTTCCTGTTTACTCCTTTATGAACTGTTCTGAGAGAGAATTGAACTTCTGTGACATTTATTTAAACACATTCAGCAACAGAACAGATTCCACTTCTTGAAACTCCATGTTTTGTTTAGCTGATGTCTTCTTGCATATTGGAATATTCAATTTATACTTACCATAGAATAAAAACAAGATTATAGGTAAAGGTTGACCAGTTGATGGGAAAAAAAAAAAAAAAAAAAAAAAGACTAGCCTTCAAATTTAGGAGCCCTCTTAAAATCTGTCCTTGTCTTTAAAACCTCAGGTCAGCTGGGTAACAACATAATCACTACTACACATCATAAACTTACAGCTCACCACAGATCATTTCTTAAGCCTTCCATTCATAGTCATCCTAATGCAATGTTATGAACTTTATGCAACAAACCCCCCTCCTTTTTCCATTGTAGCATGCAAAATATTTTATTTCCAATTGGATAAGAAAACCACATGTGATATGGCTAATGATTTGTTTCATACTGTTCTCCATCATCTACCTTTGAGTAGGCAGTACCATCTGACAGCAGTACCTTCTTAAGTGTGGAAAGTATTTTCAATTGTTCTGAAAGAGAAATATTAAATAGCAATATAATTATGATGCGGAAGTGTTTCATGTAGGTTTAACGTTTTATGAATTTTTTTTTTTTTTTTACATATAGATGTGAAAAGTTTGCCCATGCAAAGTAGGTGGAGAAAATAAATCTGAATTCATTAAAAAAAAAACTGAACAAAAGTACTCTGAAATTACCCATTCTCTCAAATTGTTATCTCCTACTATATACATTCCTTTGAAACTAGTGTGACCGCTGCCAAATTTAAATGTTCAACTTAGAATTTAAGTAGTAAGACGACAAAGGTCAGAAACTGCTTGATTTAGGCAGTCTTCATAGATATTATTTAAGGTCTGCTTTCCTATATCTGACTTGCTTCAAAAATAAACCCTTTAACCTTTTAGCTAAAGGGTGAGCAATTCTTAACTACTCTCATGATAGTTTAGCACATTATTTTTTTAAACACTGTATTCGCCCCAAAAATATTTTATTTGAAAGAGATTTCTTTTTGATAAGTAACATTTCCTTCATTTTCCGGTCTGATGCTCGTGTTGCTCTCTCAAGTGTTGTGTAGTTTGCTAAGAAATCAGAGTTCCTTCCTTGGTACTGAAAAACTTGTCTCTTCTGCAGGAACTGTAAGGTACATTTTCCATATTCTGAATGTACCTTCCATGACTAAATGGCAGCAGGAGATTTGTGTGAGAAGAAATAAATTCGACTTACACGCATTTGCATTGAATTTTCAAGTCTGACAACAGCTGCTGCAGTGGCTTAAAGCACACAGATGCTTCACCAGATGTGTATCCCACCTGCTGGAAATCAGTTCCACAGCAGTAACTGCTTCTTTAAAATGTTTCTGTACAGCTCAGTATATTTCTAAAACAAGGGAAGGCTACTGAAATAACATAAGCTCCAGTGAAAGTATAACATTTGTGGCAAAATGTTCAATCCTCACTGATCACAGAACAAATATTAGCAAGTGCTGTTGCCAGAGCTACTTTAGTTGCTGTGCATACACTGCACCACACCAACATCTCAACTGAAGTCAGTCCTGACACCACAGGACACGCTGTTAGTGTTCAACAGCACGTGTAGTACTAGCAGTGAAACTACTACAACAGAAACTCAACAAGGATTACAAAGCCTGTCAGATAAGCAGGACAGCAGAAAGCAGAGCTTCCACAGACCTGACACTGCTGATACTGCAGTATGACAGCCAGTAGGGCCTCTTGGGGTCTGTACATACTACTGTAAAAATAAGCACACACCATTCACTCAGCTGGATTCTCTGTACCACAGCATAGCTCTGTTTCATGTTGTGGTAGCACATACTCTTAAGGGCAGAAAAAGTAGAAGTTTGTTCTCTTAATCGAGTTCCCTACTGCTGTGACCACAGTCAAACACCCTGATGAGATGTTCATTTACAAAGGAGGAACATAAAAGTGAGATTTAAGATTCAAGTCCTGAATGAGGAATGCTGGGGAACATCCAAATCAAGAAACTGAGCCAGTAGTAAATGCTTTTACTCCTCTTCAAAGACTGGATTTTATACAGACATGCTAACTTGCATACAAAAATAATAATTGTAGTATATATAGGTGAGCAGGAGGATGCAAGCACAAGCAATACATGAGAAATCCCATCCTTTTGCAGATATAAAAAACAAGTAATTAACACAAATAGGATTTAGAGCTGAAAGGTGATGTGGTAAGAATCCCAGGTATCCGAGTAAAACATCAAGTTAGTCAATGAGTACATTTGAGTACTGCATGCCAAGACACAGTCTTCTGGGACTGAACTCTTTCAAAATGTAGCTTAAATCCTTCAGCATACGTCAAACCTCAACTCTTTACAATCATAGACTCAAACCTTATAAGGAAAGACAGAAGGGAATTAAACTGCAGAAAAGTCATACTGAACTGCAGGCAGGAGGTACAGTGCCTTTGATCTCAGCTGTACAGTCTTTTACATGTGTCACAGAGAAGTTAACTCATGGTCTTTCATTAACAGACATGCATTACTCTGCAGATCCTTTACACAACTAATGACATCACTAAGTGCTACTCCAGTCATTTATACTTTAACTTGAATGTCTTTCTGTTCCTTGAGACTAATTAAGTATTTATACCAGCATAACTGTTACTGCACTGCTTACTATCCCATTCTTGATTTCCACTTATTTTTCCCCATGAGACCTTCCAAGATTGGTCCAATACTCAGAGACATCCAGTTACTGAAAATTTTCTGTGCTTTTATATAATTCTTCAAAGTGTATTTCTTCATAAAATTATTCATAGTAGTATTTAAAGTCTAAAATAGGTATTATTTGCAACACGAGTTTAGTGCTTGAATTAATGGGTTCTGTTGGCAACGATAATCTGAGACGCCTTTTTTGATAATGGCTGAGAACAGCGTATTTCACTCTCAGTGCTTCCCACTGGGCTTCCAAAACCCAAAAATCTCCCAAAAGGATGAGTGAATGCATCCCATATGTGCAGTAAAGTTACCACATGAGCAGCAAGAATCTGCATTTGTGCTTCTAAGTAAACTCCAGCTTCTAAATAAACTCCAACTCAAGTTTATTTTTACATATATTTAGATTTATTTGCTATACATCACTGTGACCTTATAGTACTTAAAATCCGTTACAGGATTTTTTTTGTTGTTGTTGTAATAATCAGTCTGAACTCCACAAAGACAATAATACTGCTGTGGAAGACCAAAGGGGAGAAAAGCCATTTCAATTTATTTACAGTTCCTTATTTTGTAAACATTTAGTCTACACATTGTACTAAGTTCTAGTAAGGATAAAGAGCTATACATAGAGACAGGAAACAAAGCCCTGTATTTCTATTCATATAGAGCATTAGCATATTATAGATGAAACATCTGCCCTTTCTCATTCCCATAGCAGTAAACTGTCTTCAAATAAGTTTTTAAAACCTTCCAGAGATGTAAATATTTTGAAATAATATACAACTACATCTACGTAAGCCAACCCATTTGGCTTTTATTCCATTTCTAGAATAATTTAAAGTGCTATAAGCAACCCGTCAATCAACACTTTTCTATAATAACAAAACTACTTTAAACATTAATTTACAAGATAATATACAATGTTCATCTGAAATAGCTGAAATTTCAGCACAAAGTCAGTCACTGTCACACTTAACAGCAATTTTTTTTTGTTTTCTTTTGTTTGTTTGTTTTGTTTTTGCAGAACATAGAATAAAAGCTTTGAAACAAACAGTTTTGTTGAGCTGTTATTGCCACAATGGCTTATCAATTTTCCTACAAAAGTGGACAAGAGCTACTGGAACTGTATTCTAGCCTGTCTTTTTTTTTTTTTGAGGTCACATGACAGTAAATTTGCATATTCCACGAGTCTACTGAATTACAATATTGTCTACCTATAGTACATGATCTCATTTTAATCAGAGCTGGTGCTAACTGTAAATTTACAACATAGACCCACTCAAGAACATCACAACTATTTTTTCTTTGGACAGGAATAAGCTATATTCTTGGAGTTGATGTGCTACACGGCTACAACAGTAGAACAGTATATATCTGACACTTTATGTTGAAGAAAGATGCATCTGTTTCTGTACTTTTAATGCCCTACTATAGCTACAAATTGTTCACCGAGTTTCGCTTGCTTTAGCCTTTTAATTTTGTGGAACTGCCATATTCTTACATTCCCTTAATATTTTATAAGTCCTTGCCACGTAGCTCAACGTTGTCAGTCTTTGTCCCAAACCTGCAGATCATTAACAGCATGTGCAAAACACTCATTAATACAATCAGCATGCAGCTAGAACATGTATAACTGACTTTTTTCTAAACATGAACAATAAACAAGACAAGTGGCACTGTTGACTTTGGGTATCTTCTAACTTCCCTGTGTGTGTACTGGTACATGCTCAAAAGGAATGCCGGGCTTCTCATCTGTTTGTGGCACCATATAAATCAACCCATTGTTGGTCCAGACCTGTTTCTACAGTACTGCTGCCAAATACCCACACACAGCTTTCTTCTTATATAGGTATACAGAGGGCAACTTCATTCACAGACATAATTTGAATACAAAAATAATATCCTCTATTCATTGAAGCAGCCCCCTAGCAGGATTGCAGAAAGGTGTGTGTGGGAAACCTGGGAGGCAACTGGAAAAAGGATAAGAACATTTTGTAGGCTCCACGGCTCAAAGTACCTAATGTTAATTTTTAGTCCACATGGTCTACATTTTGTAAGAGTGTCTACAGCTTAGAAAAAGTAGGACAGTATATTACAGATGTGAGAGCATGAAAAAAAAAAGTCTACTATTTAAAAATAACAATGAGATGGCCACGCTGAAAACTTACAAAAAAAAAAAAACAACAAACCCTCAGAAAGGTAAAACGGTGCATTATATTGCTCCTAGGGATTTATGAGCTGCACTGATTCATGTCAGGTTTGGGACAATACCCTGTAGAAATAATTAAATACTCATTCAAAAGCCCATATTTCTATGTCTTGAATAGTGAAGTCTTCTTGCTTAGAAAGTGTATGATTCCCAAATGTTTTACATGAATGACTTCTTCCGTGGTAGAGATCACCATCGAGCCAAAGAGCAAACTCCCCTCTGCAAGACAGACAATGTATTAAAGCAAAAGACTGAGGGAGTAAGTATGGAACTTATGAATGTATTTTTCATTCAGAACTCAGGAACGAGGAGGAATAATATAATTCTTTTTCAACACAAGCACCTTGTAGTTGTTGATAAATTTGAAGTGGCAAAATTGTATTTTTTTTTTTACTGTTTATTATTAATTTGTGACTACTTCTCTTTCAGGTATTCTGAAATAAAAACTAACCAGAACTCCTCAGTTTTCAGCCCTGTTTGTATTAAGAAAAAGGCCTAACAGTATGCTTACATGCAAGGAGAACGCTGATAATGAATGAGGGAAACATGCCTGAAGCTTATAGACTTGCATGGGGGTAAAAAAAAAGGGGGGGAGACAACTTATAGTTCCTGAAGATGCTGGCATGTCTTGGGATGGTACAGTTTCAGATCAATGTTCTTCTAGTTACACATAATTTTCACATTTATTATACCTTCAGAAACATAATATCTTGTGTTCAAATCATAATATTTTGTGTCCATTCTAAATATACCAAGACACATGTGCAAGTGGAGCACACAAGGCATCATAACCTTGTAGGGCTGAAACCTGAAGCCACACTATACTGAAGACAAACCTCCTGATTAGGTTTTCTCAACACAGAAAGCTAAGCATCTGACATACTGAATCTTTCTTGGCTGGTAACTGTTGAGTCCTGAGCTATCAAACTGACGTAAATTACAAATTCTCTTTTTAAATGTGTGCAGACACATACATTTTTAACAGGTCCTAATGTCAAAAAGAAATTATAACTTACCCTCCTCCACCAAAAGCAAGGGAGTCCATGTCTCCTTTAATGAAGAACATGTTGTCTCCTGTCCATTTGAAAACCTAATGAAAAAAACACCAAACCAAAACAAACTAGCAAGCTAAAATATGTGAACTTTGTTTGGGCAGAAAGGAAACCAAACATCAGTAAAGACAAATCATGAGTGTCTAGAGGCTGATTTAATGAAGTTACCAAGTTTAGACAGGAAATTCAGGAAATGGATATATGCAGACAAAAATTCTCCTACATTTTATACTACTTAAAATAAGACCATTCCAAAATAGGTCGTCTTTGAGCACTGAAACTTCTACACAATGAAAAATATCAAGAAAATATGCTAAGGTCAGATGATAAGCCCTTAAAAGGATGTAGGTTTGTGAATTTTTAAACAGACATCTGGCAGAATTTGGAAGAGAAAAATTTTCAGTACAATGAAACAGTCAGGTTGAGTAAGTTTTTCACTACGCAAACACTATTGATTTGCTGTGCACTTATAAATTCCTGTTGAAAAACTACTACCCTGGCATTTTGGGGCCAACTCCTAGAATTTTTCAGATTATTTACTCTTAGATTTAAGTCAGTAAACATTTTAAAACAATGCGTATGGGGGGAAAAGCAAAAGCATACAAAGTCATTACTACTCACCTCGAAATCTGGAGAAAAAGTGAACATAAAGGTCTCCCCAGTGCCATAAAAACCATCACTCACTTTAAATGGTTCAGATGCTAGTGCACCAAAAACCTGTAAGCAGATATATGCAAAAGAAAATACTTAAGAAAAACTACGTACTGAGAATGTCTAATGACAGTAACTGATAAACAAAGTCAGGTTGAAGATGTTGCCAGGTTTGGAATTCATTACAGAATAAAGCCTTACAGGGTATCACTGTTCTGAGCACGTTGAATAAGATATGGTGTTGTGCTTTATGGTATCATTTCATTAAAAGAAACAAAAAACAAACACCAAAATAATCATTAAAAAAAGGTAACAGGACTCTCTCTCAATAAAAAGTGAATGCAGTAAAAAAAATAAAAAAAATAAAAAGGGATAAAAACGGAAGTCAGAATGATCAGAACCAACGGACATATTTTTAAAATAGCAAATCAACAGGTTCTGCTCCTTCATATGCTGCTCTTCTTCCACTTCAACTACGCTATTTTCAGCAAGTTCCTAACTGTAACTGAATTGTTATTATTTTGTATTGGAATGAAAAAAATGACATGAAAAATAAGTAACCATTGGTTACGCTGTCTTACAACAGAGACAGATTTTAACCAAGCCACGGCTGGGTAGCAAAAGTATTTATAACATTCAGGAATAAGAACATTACACAGTAGTTATAAAGGTCTAATGACCGATTATTGGATTTTTAAGCCTGATTAAAGCAGTACCAATTTCTCAGTAACTAGAATAACAAGAAAAAAACCCCTCTGCCATTATCGGGCAAAGTGAACTACACCCCATGAAGTACAACCCTCAGTTGTACTTCAGTATTTCTGTTGCCAGTAGGAAGCAGGTTTTAACATCTGCAAGAGCAGCCTAGATGCAAATAAAGAACTCTACCAGCACACTCTCATTTGTCTGTATGTGAAAGGGGGTGGGGGGGAAGTTTCTGTGGTTTTGTTCACATTAAACAGTGAGTTTGAGAAGCTTGGAATGGGTAAGAGCGTTCATTTCTGCGTTGAGCTCTATAATAGAAACAGAAAATTAAAGTGTGAACTTCAGATCAGGAACTCAAGGATCAGGAACAGCTATCAAACATCTAATAAAGACTGCCCCAGCTCAATTTGAGTTACCAGTTCAGAGCAACCACTGTTAGAAAATTCTTTATTTCTCAAGAATTTTATGTGGTCCACAAAGTTTCTTATTCAGAAAGTTCTAAGAGCAAGACTGAAATATCATGGTAAAATAAGATATGTTCATTATGAAACAAAACACCCTCCTGCCCTCAATACACCATCTTCCACTGACTGGTTATGCATAAGAATTGCTAGTTTTCTAAAGAGTATCAGAGACAGTTTTCTTCAAACACCCTTTTAGACTGTGTCTCAAGTCTAACAGATCAATCATGCCAACAGCGATGTTTTGAAGTCTTTTTGTTGAATTCAAGCACTCATCTCTTGCAATAAACTTTTAAGAGTTTTGAAAAAAGAGCATGCACAATAGCAAACAGAAGTAATTTTATGCAAGTAGTACTCCACATTTTAGAAGTCTCCATTGAGCCAACACTGTTACAGAGCAGAAAACAGGTAGGACTTACATTCCAAACCTCCTTAAGTCAACACCTACAGAAGTTTCCTTATATTATTACTAACTTTATTTATTTATATTATGTAATAGCATTAGGCTGACAAGACACTTCACTTGTGTAAAACTGCTCTTAAGTGAAGAGAATTACCTTTCAGCATACATGTGACCAGTATTTACACTCTGAAAATCTGATTCTCTGGAGGAATTTTTTAACCTACTTGACAAGGTGATGAAACAGTCAGCTAAAGGTACTCGTTTTTCAAAGACCTGTATCAGTTTCAAATGCATTGTTAAACAGCAAATTCAGTCCAAATCTTGAAGTTCAATGAACTGAGGTGCAGGTTTCTGTACCTCTGTTTTAATGCAAGCTCACAAGAAAACTAGCCCAATTCTTTTTTTTTTTTTTGCACAGGCATTTATTTCATTCAATATAGAGGCTCAAACACTGGCAAGACATTTCCATTATCTCACGGTCTGTATGACAAGAGCAGGCTTCAGAGAAAAAGAAACTACCAGTTGTGTTTCGCTTTCTGGGGCAAGCAGACCAAATCAGACTAAAATGCAGAGAGTTTTTCAAGAAGAAATTATTGTTTTCCTGTTGTTTTCCAGGCAGCTTTGTTTTGCCTTTTTATTTTTCCTGTGGGTTTTGGTTTTTTTTTTTAAGACAGGCTTGAAGTGAGTCCCCAGTGTTATTAAGACCTACAGCTTTTTATACTTCTCCTTTTTTTTATGCCATTAACTGCTACTTAGATGCCCTTGATGAAAGCTCAAGTGAGATTTGACCAAGTGTAACATCCAAGACAGGATTTGTAATAAATCATGCTCAGAACATTGGATCATGTAGTCAATGCTCAGATCATGTAGTCAACAGCAGCAAGAATACTTGGAAAAAAAAAAAAAAAAAAAAAAAAAAAAAAACACAC
>VXBJ01004046.1:706941-764300 GCA_013400055.1 Nycticryphes semicollaris
AGAAGTTTATCTTAATTCTGGCACGGTAGATGAGGAAGTACTTAATAGAAAAACAATACAGGAAAAAATAGAGGAAAATTAAATTAGGAATTAAGTAGAACTGAACATTGTTATTCAACATTTGTGGAACATCAGCTGGCTTAAACATAATCATACAACATTTAGTCTAGTAAAAGTGCTCTTTTCCCCCACAGTTTGTGAAGAACTCAAAACTTACATTATAGACAAGGCAGTTAAAACTGCTGTTTGATTTCAGGTTTAAATTAAGAGACAGACTAGTTGTCCTATTAGAAAGGGTATTAACTCTAAAATCCTTTTTCTAAAAATAGGCTTGGATCAGTTGAAATGTTTTAAGTGAGATTCCAGAGAGTAATTCAGAGTAGATGATGACATTATACATTGATAGTAGTCAGTCATTCTAACCTGCTACTTTGGGTATTGCTGAAGAGTCTCTATGAGTAAAGGCTAGGAGTGGGATTTACTTAGTTTTGGCTAAAGGCTTTTGATAACTTAATTAATTGTAAAATCATGTCTTCTATCAGAACCTTAAGAGTTATTGATTCATTGTCCTTCAAAGACAACTGACCAAATAACGAAGCCAAAGATACTGGGTATTTTCATTACTCTAATCCTCAAGTTTCTACCAAGTGACTTGGTTAGCAACCTAACATTCTTTTAAGGTTTTATTTAGTTAATTCAGTGTCATAAATGTAATTACCTGCAACCCTGACTTCATGGATATATTCTGCAACAACACAATTTGAACTTCAAGATAGTATTTAATTTCCATCTGATCTTTGCTATCTGCTTGATTAAGTGTAACTGCTTAATATTAAAGATGAAAGAGTCAGAACACATAACTGCTATTGTCTCTTTTCTCTACTGATGGAGTTCTGCAGAAAATACTCACTTTTTTTTNAGAACAGGTGAGACATTTTTTTCCTTCTTGTTTTTTCAAGTGCCTGGGGCTGCAGGTTAGACTCCAGAAACCTGGGTGTTACCTTCTGTCTGTCACACCTTTTGCAACCTTCAACTTTACTTACTGTATACAGGTAATTGAACTTAAGTGAAATACATTTTAGGGTAAATATCCATATTTAATTCAAATAGAGAAAGTTTGATCCATAAACAGAAGGAAATGGGCTGCTGACAAAGAAAACTTCATGTTTAAATAACTACATAAATACTTTCGAGCAACTGCACAGTAATAGGAAAACATTGAACCCTTCCAATTATTTCTTAATTTTTATGAAGCTTCAAACTACCTTCAAACCATCTGAGTTTCTGGATCTTAACTTATTCTAAGGGCTCAAGTTATTCTTTGAAGAGCAGTTCTAGTAGCTACACTTGAGTAGCTAAGACATGTCTTAGTTCAATACCCTCAGGGGTGACATATAACAAGAAAGTATAAGTAAAAAATGAAGTAAATACAAGACTTCATTAACAACTGATGCTCTTTGAGAGGAATTAACCTTGTGTTAAAAGAACATACAGAGTTGTGCCAAACCTAAACTATCTCAGCTCAACCTCTACAGGGGTAAGAACTTTTCACACAACTCTTATTTCAGTGTTTGTCTCAGGTCATCTCAGGGCTGTTATTTGTATACCAGTAAAGTGCAAAGCTAGTACACCCTAACCATATGGAGAACCTTACATGCTTTTCTTCAGAGACTTTGAAGCTTGCTTCACATACAGATACAGGCATATTTTATTTCTAATTGTAGAATAACTTGGGTTATAAAGAATCTCCATCTCTCATACAGTTCTCCACTCAAAAGAACACTAATTCTAAAGATATATTGGATTGACTCTGTCTTTTCCACATCCATGAATCAGGATTCCACAACCTGTTCTGTACATGTTCTATGCATTTACATCAATACGGGTCTTCAAAGATCACACTGTTCTTACAAGCAACATTACAAGAACCAGACTTTATAGCAAAAGAGCAATTTTTTGTCTAACAGTTATTTCAGTCCTTTGAGAAATTATGTCTATAGGGTTTCTCCATGAGATCAGATTGTTGTGGCTAGTTATTAGGGTGAGTACCTACAATTCCTAAGTTCCAGACTCCAAGTCTCACACTTTTCCAGTGTATATAATGCAATTTGAAGAATGACTTTTTATAAAACTAGACAGTCCTTGGTGTGGTTAACTGCTTTAATTCCACTTCTTTGAATCTATTTCTTGACCATCATTTTTTTAGTGACTCATGTTCAGGAACTAGGTGTTAATTTCTTTTTAGATGGCTGTCATAGTAGACACCAGACCCTTGTGTCTTCACTAACAGAAGACTGTCTGTCTACTAATACATGCCATAACAGCAATAATAATGTAGCTATCAACAGATTTCTTGGACACTGTTTAGGATCTCCTAAAATTGAACACAGCAGGCAATTTAGGTGACTTAAGGTTCTACACATATAAAAAATTTAGTTTCGAATGCAGAGTGTTTTGGCTTTTTTTCCTCAATAGCTCTTTAAGTAAAATTGCTAACTAATTTTAAAAGGAAATCAAGACTGGTGAAGATTTTGGAAGAAAAAAAATAATAGTGAGGCTTAGCAGCCCTTAATGAACCATATTATGAAAAATTACAGGATACACTTGCTCCTTACTCAATTTACTGTCAACATCAGATAAAGGCTGTCTTCATAAACATGGGCAACAAAAGAACAGGGCCTCAGAGGAAGTAGCCCAGGAAATAAATTAATTGTCATTTGAAGGAAAACTATCTCAACTGAGGATAAGATAAAACCAGTATCTTTCATAAACACAGAAGCTACTGAGTGGGCAGAACAAGGAAAGGACTTATTGTTCCTTTCTCAAAGTCCAAAAAGGACTAAGAAAGTATGCTCAGCAAATGGCAAGAAACTATCAGGTCATAATTCTGTTATTCTTCAAAAAGGCTGAATCTCATTTGGGATCTCCTCTGAAATAGACAGCTTAGAAAATGGGCAGTGACCTGGACACCTGGTCTCTCTTAAAACACATTCTGGAAGGGCATAAATAGTATTTATCTTAGCATATTGCTAATGACTTATTTCTGGATACACTCTCCTATAAAAATGTACTCAGATTCTTTTTCAGTCATGGAATGCAGCTTTATAAGACTATCTCTCAGGAAGCTACAAGGTTATTAAAGATAAATTAACCTCTTCCAAAAAAACAATAGCTTCTGTATAAAATATATGACCCTGATTAATTACCATCAAAGGGCATAGTAGGCTATTACTGTATTATTTTTCATGATTGTAGATCCTTGTATCAAGAGAAAGACTCTACACTGAATTTCAATAGGTTTTGAACAGAAAGACGGTGTAAAATTAATTTCCTGCTGTCAAATGCAAAGGCATCTCTCATTAATAGCTTGAGACACAGAGGTACTGAAAATACCACTCTTGCTACATTGGTGAAGGTCTGAGCACGTAAAATTTGTTTGAGCATTTCCTGCTATGGCATATGGTGCTCACTGAACACACACAGATTCCACTCGCCCTCATGTGGAACCTAGGTAAGATCTGACATACACTGTGAAAGGTAAGTTCAGTGGCTCCTCATCCCAGAAGTCCAAGGGATACTTTTACACACCTGGGCATAAGCCTGTATGTTGAGACTTGTTATGGCGTTTTTTTCACAAAAAAAATCATGACGTGTCTATGAATTCCCTGTTTTCATTGGACAACCATGGCATGTTCTGGACATGAAAGTTGAGATATTCATGTATGGAATGTAATCTGAGTACTTTCAGCAACAGACCAATACAGGTATCAGAGAAAAGAGAAGTTATCGAAGTACATTTAAGAAGCTGATGGGTCTGCTGAGACTTCTACAGTCTATCGCATTGCTTTTATCTTCATGATTAAAAAGTAAATGAAGACAGATTAAAGAATCATAGAATGGTTAGAGTTGGAAGGGACCTCAAAGATTGTGTAGTTCAAACCCCCCTGCCATGGGCAGGGACACCTCCCACTAGACCAGGTTGCTCAAAGCCCCATCCAGCCTGGTCCTCTAGGATGCAGCACCTCTAGGGATGGGGCATCCACAAGTTATCTTTTAAAGAACTTGTGGAAAAGAGAGATTTAGAAAGGGGTTTTCTTTTTTAAATCCCTGAGGCAGGAAACAGAAAAAACAGCTGTGATTTGAATTAGAAAACATGCCCCTTTTTTACAGTTTCCAGCCCCCCTGAATTATATGAGCCCATGCTTCCTGAAAATAAAACCAGCGATTACCAAAGCAGGACAGGTAAGTGAAATAAATGCTACATATTTTGAAGTAGTTCTGTCAATTCTTCATGACAGTGGTAACTTGCTTCCATGAGAGAGAAATGAAGATTCAGAAAAGAAGAAATGAAGTCTCATGCTGCCTGTAATATTCATCTTTCATTAAAAGTGAGGATGTTCGCTATTCGAACATTGAGATGTAACCCACTGTCTTGAATTCCTACTCCGAAGGAAATCAGAGCACAACTACAGAGACTCCAGGAACAAAAATTAATTATGCAGAAAAGATCCACTGTCCTTGAATGGGAGAGAGAGAGAGATCGGCTGCAGCCATAGAATGTGTTGAGAAGCACTGGCTGCAGCTGGGAATGACCTTCCAACTCAAGATCTTCCGGCATCAGGAAGTTTTAGAGACTATTTCTCATGCTTTTAAGTGCATGAAAAAAACAGAATATTAAAAGTAAATGCAGTAATTGGGCATTATAAGACTCATGCACTGTGACAGTGAACTTATACCATTAAAGTATTTTCCTGGAAATGTAGTACGTCAGAGGATTGCTTGACAATGAAACATGTTTTTAAAAGCTTCTATATAACTACCAAGGAGAAAAACAGCTTGATACACAATTTTATCTCCCCTGATGGACTGAACTGCCAGCTATTCCTTTATACTCTTCAAACATTTTTCTTGGTGGGTTCCCTACCCTGAAACAAACATTCATCCTACCTGTCCATCACTGTCCTTGATAACCAAGAGCACAGGCGTGTCTAATCCAAGCATAGTCCGATACAAAGTCTTCAAGCTCATGCCATGCTTTGCAGTACTGTAGACAAGAGTCCATGGATATCCAATAGTCCGCGGTGGAAGAGACTTTGTGAGCTGTTAACAAGGTAACAACAACCCTCTTATTAAATATATTTTTTTACTATAATTCAGAGTCTATTACATATAAATGAAAGCAGATTATGTTCTTTTGAACTACTACACGTGGCCTTAAAAGCTAGTTTAAAACTTCAGACCAAGCCTAAAGTTTTGTGTGCATATCTTCCATCTCTATTTTCTCAAGCAGGTTTACTTATCATACCTATACTATAGAATCACAGAACCTGAATTGTCCAGGTTGAAAGGGACCTTTCAGATCATCTAGCCCAACCATCAACCTAACACCAACAAAAACCATCACTAAACCATATCTCTAAGCACTATGTCTACGCATCTTTTAAATACCGACAGGGACAGCGACTCAACCACTTCCCTGGGCAGCCTGCTCCAACGCTTAATAACCCTTTCAGTGTAAAAATCATTCCTAATATTCAATCTAAATCTCCTCCACTTAACTTGAGGATGTTTCCTCTTGTTCTATCACCTGGAGAAGAACGATTCACCATCTGAAGAATCTCAGTTGGGTAAGGCATCCAAAAAGGTATCTTGCATAACAATACTACGTCTCAGTACTGGGGAACTAGATCATTAAAGTCAACAAGGGAACAAGCTGAAGGGTAAGGATACTTGTTCTCCTGTTCCTGTGCCTTTGAATGCAGTCAGCCTTAATCCAAACCTTCAATAAGCAGATTTAGTGAGATGACTTTGGATGGACAACAAGAACTGCTCTCAGGGAAGAACGAAATAAGGACAAAGCCACAGATGAGTATTGTTGTGGCACATTTAAAGTTATGGTAAGAAAAAAGCAACATTTAGACATACACGAGTTTATGGGGCCAGATGGGATCCACCCAAGAGTACTGAGGGAGCTAGTGGCAGTGTTTACCAAGCCACTTCCCATCATTTATCAGCAGTCTTGGCTAAACAGGGAGGTCCCAGTTGACTGGAATTTATCCAATGTGATGCCCACCTGGGGAACTACAGGCCTGTCAGTCTGACCTCAGCACTGGGGAAGGTTATGGAACAGGTCATTCTGAGTGTCATCATGAGGCACGTACAGGACAACCAGGAGATCAGGCTCGGTCAGCATGGGTTTATGTAAGGCAGGTCCCGCTTGAGTAACCTGATCTCCTTCTTTGTCAAGGGAACCCACTTTATGGATAAGGGAAAGGCTGTGGATGCCGACTACCTAGGTTTTGGTTAAGCCTTTGACACAGTTTCCCACAGCATCATCCTAGAGACACTGGCTTCTTGTGGCCCAGATAGGCATATGCTCTGCTGGGTAAAAAAACCTGGTTGGATGGCGAGGCCCAAAGAGTTGCGATGAATGGAGCTAAATCCAGTCAGCAGCCCATCACAAGTGGTATTCCTCATGGCCTGCTACTGGGGCCAGTCCTGTCTAGTGTCTTTATCAATGATCTGGATGAGGGGATGGAGTGTACACTTGGCAGGTTTGCAAACAACAAGAAGTTGGGTGGGACTATCAACCAGCTTGAGGGTAGAAAGGCTTTGCAGAGGGATCTGGACAGCCTGGATAGATAGGCCTAAGCCAGTGCTATGAGGCTGAACAAGGCCAAGTGCTGGATTCTGAACTTGGGTCACAACAACCCCGTGCAATGTTACAGGCTTGGGGAAGAGTGGCTGGAGAGCTGCCTGACAGAAAGGGATGTGGGGGTGTTCATCAACAGCTGGCTGAATATGAGCCAACAATGTGCACAGGTGGCCTTCTTGGCTCCTGTCAGGAACAGTGTGGCCAGCGGGACTAGGGAAGCAATTGTCTTGCTGTACTCTGCATTGGTGAGGCTTCACCTCAAATAATGTGTCCAGTTTTAGGTCCCTTGCCTACAAGACAGATATTGAGGTGCTGGAGTTCAAATAATGGCAATGAAGCTGGTGAAGGGTCTTGAGAACAATTCATATAAGGAGAAGCTGAGGAACTGGGGTTGTTTATCACAATCTACAACTACCTGAAAAGGAGGATGCAGCAAGGTGGCATCAGTCCCTTTTCCCAGATTAGAAGTGGTAAGAGGAAATGGAGTCAAGTTGCACCAGGGGAGGTTTACACCAAGTAAGTGGAAAAACTTCTTCACTGAAAGGGTTACCAAGCACTGGAACATGCTGCCCAGGGAAGTGGTTGAGTCACCATCCCTAGAGGGATTTAAAATATTCGTAGATGTGGCATTTAGGGTCATGGTTTAGTGGTAGATTTGGCAGCATCAGGTTTACAGTTGGACTCTATAATCTTATGGGTCTTTTTCCAACCTAAACGACTGCAGTGTATTCTATTAAATATCATACAAGGTCTTCCTACTCGTGCGTTTTACAGTATGGTCATAGCATTTGTGACACATTAATGTACAATACTAAAAAATGACATATACAAGTTAATACCTTTTCAATTTGTTCTGGCTGTAGTAGTTCACTGGGATCGCTAAGATTTGGCCGGAATGCTTCAGGCTCCAGGTCTGTTTTGATATTTGTTGCTTGTTTTGAGTTGATATCTTCTTTTGTTGTTATCTACAAAATGAACAACAATAAAATAAGTAGTCGCAATTCTATCAGCAGGGAAAATAAACTCTGAAGGTTTAAAATCATGCAGTTACTGATTTAATTATGCAACTCCTTCAGAAGTTAAGAAATCCATGAGATTTATATGACCAAGATTTCCACTGCTTCCAACAGCAAGCCGGTGCTCAACTATGTGTAAATGCTAACACTGTTACACAGACACCTACTCAGAAGAAAGCTGTGGTTTTTATGCTAAAACAACAAAAAGAAAAAGAGTCCTCATACACAGCTGAAGGACTCAAAATGCTTTTCAGAAGTCAGCTTACAAAGGTCTTGCATTTTAGTACTAATGTAGCATTCATATTACATGCAATAAAAAAACCACAGACAAAAAAGGAATTGAAACTTTAAACGTGGACGCTTTTCAGTAGTTTCTGAATGAATACTCTTTTTGAGTACTTGTGAAAATTTTCAGATGTGCAGCAGACACATGGAAAGACTGCTGTCAAGTATTTTGAGTAAACCACCAATGGAGCCTTAAAAACATTGTTGCTCCACAATCTGATCTGCTGGACTACTTATGGGAATCAAAGAAGAAAGAACTGAGAGGGTGGGGAGGGGGAAGAGGCAATAACACTTATGCTGCATAATGAGCTTTGAGGTCTGGCAAAGACGCATTAAGCACAAACATCCTCTAGTAGTTTAAAATACCTGACCCATACACCTACCCTATTCCATTGCTATAGCTCATGGTTCAGTGGAGGAGGCAGAAGGCCACAGAACTTCCCATCAGATACCACACAGCTTCTTACCCCAGCGCATACTCATTGGCACTTTCAAGCTAAAGTGCCACGTGTTGAGAACTAAGCCAGCTGAGGCCCAAACAGGTTTCCTTCTATAAATCTTGCTGCAGGGGTATTTAAAACTTATTGTGTGCATAGTGAATTCTGACAGAGGAATCAGACAAAGTGAAGGAAGTCAGTNACTTGGCAGGTTTGCAAACAACAAGAAGTTGGGTGGGACTATCAACCAGCTTGAGGGTAGAAAGGCTTTGCAGAGGGATCTGGACAGCCTGGATAGATAGGCCTAAGCCAGTGCTATGAGGCTGAACAAGGCCAAGTGCTGGATTCTGAACTTGGGTCACAACAACCCCGTGCAATGTTACAGGCTTGGGGAAGAGTGGCTGGAGAGCTGCCTGACAGAAAGGGATGTGGGGGTGTTCATCAACAGCTGGCTGAATATGAGCCAACAATGTGCACAGGTGGCCTTCTTGGCTCCTGTCAGGAACAGTGTGGCCAGCGGGACTAGGGAAGCAATTGTCTTGCTGTACTCTGCATTGGTGAGGCTTCACCTCAAATAATGTGTCCAGTTTTAGGTCCCTTGCCTACAAGACAGATATTGAGGTGCTGGAGTTCAAATAATGGCAATGAAGCTGGTGAAGGGTCTTGAGAACAATTCATATAAGGAGAAGCTGAGGAACTGGGGTTGTTTATCACAATCTACAACTACCTGAAAAGGAGGATGCAGCAAGGTGGCATCAGTCCCTTTTCCCAGATTAGAAGTGGTAAGAGGAAATGGAGTCAAGTTGCACCAGGGGAGGTTTACACCAAGTAAGTGGAAAAACTTCTTCACTGAAAGGGTTACCAAGCACTGGAACATGCTGCCCAGGGAAGTGGTTGAGTCACCATCCCTAGAGGGATTTAAAATATTCGTAGATGTGGCATTTAGGGTCATGGTTTAGTGGTAGATTTGGCAGCATCAGGTTTACAGTTGGACTCTATAATCTTATGGGTCTTTTTCCAACCTAAACGACTGCAGTGTATTCTATTAAATATCATACAAGGTCTTCCTACTCGTGCGTTTTACAGTATGGTCATAGCATTTGTGACACATTAATGTACAATACTAAAAAATGACATATACAAGTTAATACCTTTTCAATTTGTTCTGGCTGTAGTAGTTCACTGGGATCGCTAAGATTTGGCCGGAATGCTTCAGGCTCCAGGTCTGTTTTGATATTTGTTGCTTGTTTTGAGTTGATATCTTCTTTTGTTGTTATCTACAAAATGAACAACAATAAAATAAGTAGTCGCAATTCTATCAGCAGGGAAAATAAACTCTGAAGGTTTAAAATCATGCAGTTACTGATTTAATTATGCAACTCCTTCAGAAGTTAAGAAATCCATGAGATTTATATGACCAAGATTTCCACTGCTTCCAACAGCAAGCCGGTGCTCAACTATGTGTAAATGCTAACACTGTTACACAGACACCTACTCAGAAGAAAGCTGTGGTTTTTATGCTAAAACAACAAAAAGAAAAAGAGTCCTCATACACAGCTGAAGGACTCAAAATGCTTTTCAGAAGTCAGCTTACAAAGGTCTTGCATTTTAGTACTAATGTAGCATTCATATTACATGCAATAAAAAAACCACAGACAAAAAAGGAATTGAAACTTTAAACGTGGACACTTTTCAGTAGTTTCTGAATGAATACTCTTTTTGAGTACTTGTGAAAATTTTCAGATGTGCAGCAGACACATGGAAAGACTGCTGTCAAGTATTTTGAGTAAACCACCAATGGAGCCTTAAAAACATTGTTGCTCCACAATCTGATCTGCTGGACTACTTATGGGAATCAAAGAAGAAAGAACTGAGAGGGTGGGGAGGGGGAAGAGGCAATAACACTTATGCTGCATAATGAGCTTTGAGGTCTGGCAAAGACGCATTAAGCACAAACATCCTCTAGTAGTTTAAAATACCTGACCCATACACCTACCCTATTCCATTGCTATAGCTCATGGTTCAGTGGAGGAGGCAGAAGGCCACAGAACTTCCCATCAGATACCACACAGCTTCTTACCCCAGCGCATACTCATTGGCACTTTCAAGCTAAAGTGCCACGTGTTGAGAACTAAGCCAGCTGAGGCCCAAACAGGTTTCCTTCTATAAATCTTGCTGCAGGGGTATTTAAAACTTATTGTGTGCATAGTGAATTCTGACAGAGGAATCAGACAAAGTGAAGGAAGTCAGTATCTTAAACCACTACAGCAAGACTTATTAGGACGTTGAGAGATTTGCAAAAGAAAAAAACTTTTAACAAGAATGAATGCATCTGAAAAACTTATTAGCCTGAACCAAGTTTCACTGAAAGTTAGACTTTGCAAATTATTTAAAGCCTGAAACCTGATATTTTCAAGAAAATACCTGCCAAAAACCACCTGCCAACTCCAGAGTACTAACCAGTGCTTACCACATGCCTCACACTCTTAACATACAGGACAACTATGGTTTGATAATACCATGACGATAAACTTTGCCAAGATTTTGTGAAGAGAACTTTCTTAGTTAACAAAAGAAAAGCCAAATCAAAGACACCTCTGAAATAGACAAGAATATTTAAATATTTAAATAATATTTAAATAAATACAGCCACCTGAGCCAAGAAAAAAAAGATATCCCTTTCCTATCCCTCAAGAACTATGAAGAAAGTTACTATCACAAACTCCTGTTATGTTAAAGTAGGCTTATAAAGTCAAAGTATTTTCATACAGTAACTTAATTATTATATCATTTCTTAACACAAGAAAAGGTGCACCTAAGCAAAGTGAGCATCAAGGAAGCAGAAAGCCCAAACCTTCCATTTTTCAATGGAAAGTAACAAGCATTTCTGGTATAAACTATGCACTGATTTCCATATCACAACAAAAAGTATATGCATTTATTCATACAGCTTCATGTACAAAAAGATGATCTACCGATTTCATTACAGAGTGCTATCTATAAAACATGTTATTTTGTAGTTAAACTTTTTCCACCTGAAATGCCTTTCATCCATCTTATACTACTGCTTCACCTCCACAGAAGTTCAGCATTGTTCAAGTGTACAGCAGAAAGCTTATTCCCTTTGTTATTCTTTAATTCTGATTAAAGTGCACCATGCAAAACATGAATAAACTGGAGTAGTGCAGGGGGTTGTGGCTTTTTTTGCTTGGCTGTTTTTGCTTTTTTAAATTATTATTACAGTAAAACAACTATCTTCTAGAAAGAACACTGCTCTGTAGAAGCGGATAAAGACACGCATCTGTTCAAAGTTGTTTCTTGGACAGAGCACCATGTTGTTTCGAAACATGCTAATTTATTGCCTGCTCAACTTTGAGAGAGCAAATTGACCTGCAGTCAGCCCAGGGGCTTCTGACGTTAGTAACTGCCACACAGTCTACACCACAAACTCTCAAACAGCCTCAGAGCAGAGGGGTTACAGGCTCCAGACCAACACATCAGACTTTGCAAGTCAGCCTAAACCTTGACTTTGGGCATTCCAGGTAAAAGGTATTTGGAAGAGAGCTCTTGTATTCCTAGGATACTAATACAAGGATTCTCCACCACCACTTGCAAGAAACAGAATATTGTTTTGTTCTCAAGTAGGAATCAACATTTCTCTGCAAAATTTCCAATTTTCCTACAGAAGTGCAGCTCATTATTGGTTTATGTGACCGCAGTACTTACAAAATATTTTAAAGCAGTTAATTAATGATTATTAAATAATCAGAAGTAAAAAGTTAAGAAAGCATTTTCTCACATGCAATTATATAGTAGGTGGGAAAATAACCAAGATCAAAGTAAAAAAAAAAAAAAAACAAACAAAAGAACTGGAAGTTTTTACAGTTTGAGCAGCCAATTACTACAGGAAAAAAAATACTCAAGGCTTCTAAGGAGTTCTAAGCTATGCTTTCCACCAGTAAGCTATGTATGAGAGACACAACTGCTAATGATTTTATAAAGCTCAAAGAACTAAGAATCACCTAAAGAGAATGCAAATATCAGTTTACATCCATAACAGTAAACCTTCAAAAATCAGAAGTGAAGTACCTTTTTCAAAGTACTGCTTTTGGAACACAGAGTTCCATGACCAGCTCCGTGTGTACCACCATGGCCTTGTTCAACTGCCTCAATTACCTGCTTATGTAATGGGAAAAATACTTACCTATTCCACAGAAGTTGTGAAGCTTCATACTTGCCAAGTACTGAGATGGTACTCTCTTGATGAGAGATTCCTATATAAAATTAAACACCCATGCAGCAAGGTTTTGGATTCCACACCTCTTTTGCATTCTTTTTAGGAAAGCTTCTATCTAACACAACACACCAGTCTAAAGTGGAAGTTAAAACACATCACTCCAAGTCAAGCAGTACTGAAAACAAATTTTCAAATTCTGACAGAAAATTCCTGTTTGAAAAAGGTGGAAGTAATAATTCCATCACAAAATTATTGATTCTACCATAGCATTTCACAATGGAATACATCCAAAACAAAGGAATTTTCTGCTAGATCCTTGTAGTGCTGTAGACAAAGCAAACCCACTGATCGCAGGGCTTGCCCTGATCAAAGACACTACAAAGAAAGACGGTTTAGTATCTGGAGATGGGGTTTAAACTACTGAAGAGGGCACCTGGAGACGTCTGCAGAGTGTGCGCAGTTCTTCGCTATTTAGAGCATCGATCCTGCGGTGATACTCAGCCACTGACACTACCTGAATATGGAGACAGGAAGACAATAATTCCACTGACAGTTGAAGAAAAGTAAAAAGGTAAAAAAGAAAAAAGCGGAGGAGAGTAATGAAGGGAAAATGTGCAATGATAACAAACAAACAAGAGGTGCTAAAAGATGTCTGTTTCTGCAAGGACAACGCACATGGAGGTGATTTTAGACATGTGAATAGACACAGCAAAATTACAAATAGAACACTAATGGCACTAGCAATCAGATACAGCTCACTGCTCTAGGATGAACATAGAACTGATAAAGGAGTGCATGAAGTTACCAGTATCAGGATGCTAAATTAGAAGTCAATCTGAGTTGCATGCCTTAACCCAAACTCTTCAGCCCAAAGTCCTCTCAAGCACTCTTTACACCCAGATTAATGAATCCTGTGAACCTGGTTTGCTTTCCTGGATAAAGACTAGAAGCAAACCTCAGGCTTCTCAGTAGGCTCTGACACTTCTATCTGCCAGTGAAACTACAGTTGAAGACAAGGTAGCAGGACTCAAATTTAATAGCTCCCCAGTACCACCCCACCATGTCTTTATCCTGGACTTTCTATTCACCTCAAAAGCTTCAGGAGCTGCTCATCTGCCAACACATTCACTCCAAGTGGCACCTCCACTTTGGCAGGAGATGTACAGCCTGTAATCAGAAAGCTCTAGAACATGCTGCTCTGGTGCAAGAAGCTGGCTAAAGGACTGCAACAGTCATTTTGATGTAACTACAGCGAATAATGTGATTTTGAGAATTACTCAAAATCATCATTTGAATGAAAGCATCTTAAAACAGCTGGTGAAGAGATCAAATGGATGCCCCATGTAGTAAGAGCGTATTAAAAACTTCTAGAGCCTACCACAGTGCAAAGGAAGATAACCACAAGTCCAGCAGCTCCCCATCTACCTGCCCCTACTACAAGGAGTTTGGCCAGATACTCGCCACTGTCCTGAGCACAGAGCCCACAGTCATGCATGACTGGCTCTTGAGCAGCGATGGTTCACTCTACCCCATGCAACTGCAAGGCAAGGAAAAAGGAATACTTGTGACATCCAGTTTTATTGCTGAGTAGTAATTACTAGAACTCAATTTATTTCTCTTAAAAAAAATTCAAAAAAGTTGTCGTAAGTTGTATTGGTTTGTGCATTCTCAGAGTCAAGTAGCTACATGCAAAGCTTTAGCAGTATTCCACTCAACATTACAAGTGATAGTGTAGTTTTATCCTTTTATTTGCTATGACAGTTCATTGTAAATTACATTGTTCACCCCAGCAATTTATGAATATAACCCCAAAATAGATGAGGACCCTTTAGCCTTGGTGCTTCTTCAAGCTCAGCCACTATCACATGACAGGTAATAGTTAGCTTACAATGGGCCATAACTGTGTGGTTACTTAAAGAGATTCTTGGAAAAAAATGAACAAAACCCAAACAAAATATCTGAAGCTCCAAAAAAACCCAGTACTCCCCAAAACCCCACCCCAACAAGAAGTCATCACCCTCAACTCCATCATATATTTGTTGTTTCACATACTGGAACATAAACAGTATTTAGGTAATGACATCTTTCCTTTGACTTGTCAAATGCATACTGTACCACCACCCTGCACCTGGATCCTGCTCATCGACCCTTCAGCTCAGTGAACAAGATCTGACACACCTTTCCAGATGCCATAGAGGAGGTACCTGCATCCTCAGAACAGCATTGACAAGGTATTTTGATACATTTCTTACCTGACAGAAACATGAATACTTATCCAGGCATGTACACAAGAATAACTCCTTGGCATCCTGGATCTGTTGCACACCATAAAATTACATATTTACATTTGTTTTTTGAACAAAAGCCATCATAGTGGCAGACCATTGGTATGTAATGACAAACATCATGTCACCGAATGTCAAAATATCCACAGGAAAATTAAGGGCAAGGAATCCACCCTCTCAAACCCAGTGCTTATTTTAAGCATAAGTCCATACTAAATTCTGTGAGTAAACCACAAGACAAATGGTATCAAAGTTATCTACTCAGTGCTGAGCTAGGCTTTAAAGGAGCACATTAAGACACCTCAATAGTTCAGCTACAATTCCTGACCTTCTATGAAATGCTTATGGTTTAGGTCAACATGTTCTATTTCTGCTTGCGGTGGATTATGTACTTCCGGATTCCGTAGCTCATGTATGTCTAAGCCAACTGCCAACTACCTCCTACAGCTTCATTGAGGAACTGATCAAGACGTATCTCAAGAACAGCTAGCATTTTGTCCCTGCAAGGCTTGATGAGGCTGTTTCGAAGTGTTCATAGTATTGTTATTTAGAATTTTGTTCTGTTTTATAACCTGGATTCATTCTTGGTCCGCTTATGCTGGCTGTTCCCTTTTCCATCAAGGTTTTCCTTACTTGTAGTCACATTAAACCTCTATTCTATTTCACCAAGCTAAATAAACCAGAGATTTCTTCCCTTCCCTCTACCCCTATGGTAGCTGTTATCCTGATCATTCCAGGAGCTACTTTCAACCTTATTCCACTTTCAACTTTCATTCTTAAATATAGAAGTTAGTTAGTTTTTCAGATGCTATTAGAAATACCCAGAAAGCAAGGCCTTTCATTCATGAAAGACAAATGTAGTTTTGCACACTGGTACTGTGGCTGATAAGCAAATATGACGATAGGTCATACATATTATTTTATGTGATCCTATATAATAAAAATAGTAATAATATATATAAAAATAATATATATAATCCTTTAGACATAAACCATTGACCAAGTCTGGGCCTAGGATTGGATCCAGCCACCCCAGACGCCTCTGAGAAGGAAAGCAAGGGGGTCCTTTATGAACCTTGACTCAAGAGGATGGTCTCCCTGGCAGTTCTGTCTGACCTTGTGCTCTGTGCAGTAAATAACCAAGTGTGCAGCGCCCTCATATCTTGTTAAAACACTGTTGCATTTGCAACAGCTTTCAAAATAAAGTTTCTTAAATTTAATAAAGTTTAACAACTTTCTTAAATCCCTGTTTTATATTAATAAATGCATTGCTCCTTCTCTCTACAAGTGAAATGCATCACTCCATCCATGAAATATGCTACACCAGCATTCAGTTTCCTTGACACCCCAAGCTACTTTTTGAGGATCAGGATGTGTTCCTGAAGGACCTCCTGTTCATTAGTTATATTCTGCTTAAAAAAAGAATGCAGTAAGAAGGAAGAATAGCTTAACAAACCTCTTACAGGTAATCTGGGCACTGATTGGAATAGATCAAAACAAATAATGTGTATGCCAGGAGATTACTGTGCTTCAGGGCAAAAATGATTCCACTTAGGGATTTGGAAGAGTCTACCACAGGACAATTCCAAGAGCCAATCAAGCTTGAGATAACATGGGATATATCCTTAGAGATCTAACGCTATCTGTTCAATAGCAATATTGATGAAAAAAATGGGATGACTCCTATGTCTCTTGTAGTGTGAATGTCTTTCAGTTTGACTCTTCACACCATGTGTATTTGAGTTAATCACTTGGCACAACTGACAAAATATTTAGTGGAATAAGTCATATTGAAGGCTTGCATAGTAACGATGCAACCAATCAAGAGGGTTAGGATTCTCCTTTTCGGGAAACTCACATTTCTAAACCTCGTTTTTCTGAAAGTATGTGAGAGTGCCTACTCTTGCAAGCTATGCTGGCATTCGCAGTGACAAAACCAAAAAAAATAAAATAAAAATTCCTAATACGGGGCTTTTTTGTCCTTCACCAATACACATAAACACACAGTTACAATTGTTTGAATTGCAATCACATCAATCAGCTAAACCCAGTTGTAAATATGAGAACTGCTTACACCAACGAGGCATCCTCTGCCGCTTTCACAGAGCCAGGAGTGACCAACATGCTGGCGCCTAATGCAGGGTTGATAACAGGGTGTGTAACTGCTGCCCTCAAGCCAAGTACAGCTAAACTTTCAGAGTCAACAAGTAGCTGAAACTGTCTCCTTAGGGAAAGGGAGGGTCTTATCAGAGCTGAACAGCACTTCTGAAAGAATGGAAAAAGCTTAACAGTGTAAGTGATACTCTTCAACATAACTTATCCACACCATGACTAACTCTGAATATGATATAAAAACCAAACATTAAGAGCATGAAAGCTGAACAATTTTACTTTGAATCTTAATACATCTATGTAAAATCAGTTGAACTGCAAGCTTTATGAACATTATTTCTTGAGAGTCAAAGAAGCTTCACCTTTAAAGTTCTATATTTAATTGAAAAAATAAATGCCAATGTAATTTTATCAGGCTATTTACAACATCACTCAACATAACAGTCGCTCTCCAATTCATTAGTAAACAGGGAAGGGGAAGAAAGGATCAAACCTTTTCTGCAGGCTGTAAATATCTTCCAATGAAAATGAAAGGTGCATTTGTGAACGGAATGCTGTTATGAATATTTTAAGAGAAAACACTAACTTTATTTTTCAGACAAATTTAGTTTCTTCTCCAAACATTAGGCGCTACTTGTGAGAAAGCAACATAGAAGAAGCAGTCTTCTCCGCCACAAATATGATTATTTAGGGTATACTGACCACATCATAATAATGCATTAATACATGGGGTTTAACACATCAGATAAACAGTTAAAAGGTATCATTCTGAAAAAACCTAAGCCTAATTTCATTTGATTGACTTTTACTGAGTGTAGCTGCAAAGCTAACCATTCTGTCTCATGTGGTTTTCAGCCAATTCAGCTCCCTGTCAGTCTACTGGTGACAAGGAAGGGAAAATACAAGAGCAGAGGAGAGGGACAGGAGAATCACAGAAGTTCCCTCAACTGGCTGGCACTGCAGATCTTTCTCTTTCCATACCTTTAAAACTGGCATCTCAGAACTGGTCTGTGCATGCAGGTGTTTCCCAGAGCAGGGACAGAAGAGCCGAGTACATTAAATAACAGCAACATTCTCCCTGTGACCAGTATCATCCCCTGCAGCTTTGTAGGATGACTGTTAACTATCTGCCTCAAGTGCTCTAAGTCTGCAGCAACTGTACCAAGCTGTAATTAACATATACTGAAGATAAATCAAAATATTGGCAATATCCAGAATTAATAAATGAACTTGAGAAGAAAGCAATCAAAGCCTGCAGTGCACACAGCGTTACACTGAGTCTGGAAATCTATATAATAAGCTATTTTTTCAAGACATGAGAAATTAATATGAGAGATATGGTAATGCCAGCAAGAGAACTAAAGAATTACTCCCTTGAAGAGGCAGGTCAGGCTACTTAACTCACTTTGGCCAAATTTAAAAAAACAAACAAACAAAAAAAAAAAACACCAAGAAAAAAGAGACCTGTAGCAGCACTAGCAATAAAACCCCACTCTCTTGCAAAACCATTTAAGGAAGTTTCAGCACCAGCAAGCAGAGAAACAAGAGGTTCAGTTGCTGAAACCACAGCATCTAATGCCTGACCTCAAGCTGCCACCCCAGGAGAATGAGCAAGGTTGTATCTCTGTTCTCATAGTGCCACGCAGAGATCCTCTCAGGTGTGACAAAGCATTACCCGCGCCTAGAAGTAGATAACTGAATCACAGCCCTGCGTGGAAATAGTGGTCTCTAATCAGAAAAAGGACCAACTTCAGATTGCACAGACCATTGAAAACATGCAGGGAAAATATAAGCCTGTATTATTCATTTGTTTTCTTTCAACTTAATTAACCTTTTCAAATGTTCATCTGCTATCGTACTTTGCCGACATTTGTAGTGAGGCCTAATATTTCATAATTATTAAAACTGTCAACAATATAATACCTAGTAATTCCTGAGGTATGATGTGTAAACCCCCTAATTATTTAGGGCAGTGGTTCTGGCAAATACCTCCCATCAAGGAAGGGTTCTAGACTTAGTGATCAGTGTAAGAAAGGACTGGACTGCACCCTGCTTTTTTATTTTTTAAAGACTCAAATCATCACTTCACTCAATTACTCTAAACCAAAAATTTAGTAGGGAAAGCTGACTTTAAAAAGATCTTTGTAGCAGTATTATGGGAGTGATGCAACTTCACAGTTCATGTTTTACACATAAGCCCCTATTATTGTATCTCCACAATAGCCAAAGAACTACCACCATTAGCTTACCAACTACAGTTAACCAATAAATCATGAGCCTCAGAACTTGTGCAAGTCTCCAATCGTTCAAGCTCTTAAAATCAACACCACTGTAATTCCTTCTGCATGATACGCTAAGAATATAAATGCCAAAGGTAAGTTTTTAAGTGGTGTTGTCCCCTTGGCTCTGCTGCCTATTGACAGCTCTGCAAAGCATCTGGACAAGCATTCCTAAAGAATGCAATCCTCCTCTTGTTCCCTTGCATTGTCTCATGTCTTTTGTCTAAAGTGCTTTGACAGAAAAAATGGTTGCCTGCATTTTTGGCATTCTAGAAACTTAGTGGCCTCTCTTGTGTTGCAGTACAATGAAAAGAGACACAGTAAATACCAAACTGACTTACAAAACAAGTGGGAAGCCAACATTACTGGCTTTTAGAAGGGGAAGCACAATGCAGTGATTAGTCACCAAAATTTTGATATCTCTTATCCTGAGAAAGTATCAAACCCCTGCAATGCTCAACACTGATTTACTCTGTCACTGTGAAAATACCAAAGGTCTTTCAGGTAAATAATGCAGGCCGCTTTAGCTGCTTCAAGCACACATTCTTGTTTTATTATATCACTCCATTTGGTCCAGCAATTACGTTATTTCGTGTCAGATGCGTTTTCATCCAAATATCAGAGCAGCTGTTAATAACCATTCACTGAAGGAAAAAACCAACTTCAAGAATAGAGCACATCCTGTCGACATAGCAACATTTTAAAAATATTCCCATCTGTAGATACCATATACCCTTTTTTTCAGATTTGACTTGTTTTATGCATTTAAATAACCTCTTCTTGCCCTCTCTCACAGCAAACAAGATTCTAATACAGTCTGCTTCAGTTCAACCTCTCCTTAAGAGCTGATAACTGTTGTTTTTATTAGCATAGTTAGAGTTTGGCTCAAATGAAGTGTTGATCCCAAGGGAAAGAATTATAACAAGGGATACTACTACTTTAATTAGCTGGGCAAGATCTATCTATATACATAGATATAAAAATATATATTGAAGAATGAACACTTAGTAAACTCCAGATAACTTTTACACTGCCACAGGGTACGCTCAAATTACATTTGAGTTCATTTAGGAATTACATCTCCATTCTACATTCCATTGCCACCGAGGAAAATGAAAAGCCTATTATTTCAAAGATATTTTGTTAGTTACAAACACATTTACAAAACCAGTTGTTGCCACATGACAATTTCACATTCTGCAAGTCACCTGGCTAAAAATAAAGATCAAAGTAAAACCCAAAGTCAACAACACCTCTGAAAAAGGGGTGACCAAAGCCCAGAGATCTGTCTTAAAGTCGTCAAAAAGCCTGACACAGGCAGTGTCTGAATGAAAATATCTTCCAGATCTACCAGCTGGTAAAAGCACAACAAGTGTATTGTCACGATCACTTCCTCCTTGTCCCCAAGATGTTAGTCTTTTGCAAATCTCACCATTTCCTGTAGGTACTATTATAAAATTAAGTCTATTTGGGGAAAACAACACTGAAAAATCACCACAGTTACTTTCATAAATCTAGCTGAATTGTAAAAACAATGGTATTGGTCCCCTCCTTTCACTATACATGAGAGAGTGGGACTACAACATACTCAGCTCCATCAGACCTTCCTATGGTTGAATGACTTCTGAAAAGGTATAATCAAATGGTAACTCAGGAGATCTACAGTCTTCTAATTAAATGCCAAAGCACATTACTGTTCATGGTATTTAGTTATAAATCACATTTTTGTTGAAAACAATACTTTACTCAAAAGGGAGGGGAAGCCACCCTGAAACTGGTGAACCCCTTAATGCTCAAAGTAGTTTCTCTCATCTAATGCCAACGGAATACCAGCAATTAGCTTATGCACCAAAAAGTAATACAAATTTGTGACTTAGCACCCTGTTTACACATTCAAAATTTAAGTTTCCAGTAACTGCCTCTGCACCACAACATTACAAGAATGCAATAACAGAAATGAACATACTACACTGAAAATTACCAGAGCGTATTTATGATTAACTGGCTGGTGCTTTCTTCCCTTCTTCCCATACCAGAGACGAGACATTTCCCCTTTTAAAAATAAAATGAAACTAACAAAGAAATGAAAAAGAAAAAAAAAAAAAGTAAAAAAAAAAAATCATTCAAGACTGTTTGAAAGCATTGTCTGTACCTGCTGTCAGTTCCAGGCACAGGCAGAGCCCCACGACAGTGACAGGATAGTTTGCTAGACACACACATTTGACTGACAGGGCTGGGAACAAATGAGCGGGTGTACAGCAGGGGGATGTATCGCAAATGATGACGGCACAGAAGAAGAAAGGTTTCCTGTATTCAAGTGTGGTTGCAGAGCACTAGTTTGTTAAAACGCCTAAAATATTTAAAGATACAGAGCAATTTAATTTTCCTTATGCAATCCTGGAGAATATGAGAAAAAAAAATAATCCCCAAGAACTGCTTGCAATATCCTGTCACACTCTAATTGTTCAGAAACAAGTTCTAGTGGTAACAAATTTGCACTCAAGATTAAAATAAGTTTGTCTTATGTTCGCAACTGTACAGAAACCATATCAATTATTTCTTAGAGATCAGAATCAGTTAAAAAAAACATTCAGTGTTTTGTTTTGGGTTTTTTTTTTTTAAATACAAGGCTTTAAAGCAGTCAGGGACTGTCAGCCTCACAGCATTTTCAGATTTGTAAGCTACAAGAAGAAATTTCATCCTTTTTTCTATATTGTCTATAAGCTAAACTTGCCGTATGGGTTAAACGTTAGTCCTGTCGTCCCAAAGCCAAAGCCCCAGCAATAAAGTATTTCTGGAATCTTGACTTTGTTCTTTTTCTTAAGGAAAGATGTTTATTTAAACAGGCGTGTGCAACAGCCATATGCCCAGCAACCCTTGGAGTATTTCCTTGTGGTAGCACTTAGAGGCTTTCCCCCTCCCGTGCCCTCCATGAAACACCCCGTGCTCAGAGTCCTGGGTAAAAAGTACTTAAAAGGCCAGGGCAGCGACAGGCAGCATCAAAACAGCATTAAAACATTGCTCACTCGTGCTGTTGCGCTGTGATCTACAAGCCAAGATGCCCAAGCAGAGAAAAATCAGTGCCAGAACTTGTACTGAACTATATACTGCAGACTGCGCACTGGCACACTTCACCCTGCATTAGTGTCTAACTCAACATAATTTGGATAGATAAAATGTTTTTTTTTTTTCAGTAAAACCTTTCTCAGGAGCTGGTAACTCTAAAAATCAATTTGTTCTGACTTATGAGAATTATGAAGGTGACAAACAAGAACATTTTTATCACAGTGACATTGAAAGCTGGGATTTAGGAAACTCAAATATATAACAATACAGTAGATCCACAGTCAAACGATGTAAGATTCAAACACTAACCCCCATGTCCATTTATTTGTTTTTGATTTGTTTTCTAAATAATAAGCAAGGTAATACTGAGGTATAACAAGAACGAAAAATGGGCAGCCTTAAAACTGCTTCAAACAAGACATTTGCAATCAATATAAAATAAATAAATAAAATAATATAAGCTACAGCCCGTTCCCCCACCCCCAAGCCTGACAAATCTTTAGGGAATCAAGAATATGCAGAAAAAAAACCCCACCCCACAGACCTATTTCAAACTATCTCTGGACATGCAACTTCTAAACCAAAAAAGCAAAAGCTGGCCACACAACTAACGCCTTCAGCAGCAGCCTCATGTCCCATCCCCCCACCCTCACCCCGGCATTTTTTCCTATTTTAGCTAAAACAAACTCCTCCCTAACGCTACCCAACACATTGTTTCTCCAAAACTGGAGGAGGAAGAAAAGAATCTCAGCCATCACAAAATCTTTAATTCTAGAACGTTGAACAATTAAAAGTACTTACTTGGAAGTTTTAAACCCCTCTCTAAATAGAACTGGCTCCTCCCAAAGCCTCTCAAAAGGACTTTAAAAACTTGCCCAAAAGAAAAGAGAGCAATAAACTTCTTTGTTATACCTGGCAACTCACTTTTTTCACTTAATTACAGCTACAAAGTTTAAAGGGGATAAATACACCAGTAACTCTCTTTCAGATCTCACACCAATCAGTTTTGATGTTGTACCTTCAGCAGCAGCAGCTCCAGGAGATTGGGGAGGGAGAAGGAGGGGGCGGTAAGAGCCCCAGCACCATTATGAGACTGTGCAGCCCTAAAAGTGGCAAAAGCTTTCTCTTGAGACTGACCTCCACCCACTCCATCCCTTTCAGTGTCTTTTTTCCAAGCTGGTAGAAGATACATTTCTATTCACCACAAAAAAGAAGCCCACACAAGAAGCTTGACCCCAGGAGCATCCCTTAGGAGACAGATAAAATAAACCGCCCTTTTGTTCTTTTGTGCATTTGTGGATTATACTACTGATCTGTTAATTTGAATGAGAACCTCTTCTTGCTAATTAATATCTGTCTTGACACAAAAGTTCTTAATTAAGAAGATTCTAGAGAGGAGTACCGGCTCAAACCCAACCTGCAGAACAGCAGCAAACACTTAAAAGCATCCTCCTATTTGCTACCTAAACAACAAAGCAAAACAACATGCATCTAATTACAATGGATGATAATCTTGTTATTGTCATTGTTAGTTTGTAACCAAGCTAAATATCTCTACATAATCAGTGTTTAAAGGAGAAGCACATAGTCCCTTCAGTAATTGTTAATCAAGATGTTTTTTCTTAATGAACTGTCTTAAATATTAAGGTAGCAGCACAGAAAAAGGAGAGTACTAACAAATACAGGTGCAACTTATGAAGTATCCCATTTGCACTCCTAATCAATTATCTACTTTACACCTTTTGCCATACCAGATTTAAAGTTAGCAGCTGACAAGATCTCATAACCCAGGAACAGGGCAGTAACTACAATAACTCTCTCTGAACTCGAGCGGGAAGAGCGGATGCTGGCTGTGAAAGAACATCTTTGCAGTTTGATTAGATGGCATTACTCTGTTTCACCTGGTAGCTAACACAATGTCCTGATACCACAGTGATAGAAAAGCTGTGATGTTGAACTCCAACACCCTTATATTAAATATGCATGCTTTTAAAATGATATTACATTAGTAAAAAGTAATTATTTCCACTCCTCCTTCCCTCTTAAGGGTGGGAGGTTACCCCAGACAGATACTGGGGCTGAGGGGGGAAGCAGCATAATTAGTTTATTTAGAACTTCCTGTTGAATCTACAGAAAGCAGCCGATTAGGTGGTTTTGTGATGCAAAGTCACAAGGGTGGTACACCGAAGATAAGCATCCCCAAGCATCTCCCGAGAAGATTATATATGAGGCATACGTATAAAATAAGATTTTCTTAGAATTTAATACTCCAATTTCAGGTGCAGCGCAGAAAATTGAGAAACACAGAAATCACAGGAACCAGACTGTAGAACTCAAGTGCCTCAGTACAATAAGTCATTTGCATTTCTGACTGCAAGGAAGATTTTTTTCATGCTACTGTATTGGTTTGCCTGGGAAGAAAAAAACCAATAAGCAATGACAGTTTTCTTTCCAGTAGCCTATCTGCATTGTTACAGAGATGAGACTTTAACTACATCTCACAGGCCTGTTTCACAGATTACATTAAAACCTCCCATCATCAAAGAGCCTAAAAGAAAAAACTGCAAGCTATATCAAGTAGTGTTCAAAATAGTGTTGATTCAATACATGTTGGTGTAATAGGATAGAAAACAACTCTAGAAATATGAACTGTTATAGTTTTACAATATTTTTAAGTTAGAACAGCATTTTACAGCTCTGAGAAGAGATATACATCCTGTATGTTTATGCTTTGTATTACAGTTTTATGGTATAAGTTGCAAAGAACTTCAAAATTAGGAAGACACCTAATTTAGATGCTCAAGCCACCTAATTTGTCATCTTTGGAAGGAATTCCACTAGGTGGGGAAAAAAAAAAAAGGCAGTTTCATACTTTGATGATATAAGGCATACAAAAGTCAGCCAAATTAAGGTTTGGTTTATCTGTAATAAGAGGCAAACAAGTTCTATTTGGTACAAAAAGCCTTTCACATGGTTAGGAAAAGAGTGCCAAGTTCAGGAGTAATGAAGTTAGACTGCAGTTAAAAAACTAAAAAAATGCAGTTAAACAATGAAAAAAAGAAACAACCAATCAGGTACCAGCTGCTGTACAAAACTACTGCTTTGTCTTCTTGAACAACTAGATCTTTGTAAAAGTTGCAGCAGGTGAAGCTAAAACAGGATTACAGCTGTCTGGTAGGTCTGGTGCCTCCCCCCTTTACGGCTACAAGGAACACACTGAACAGTACAAAAGCCACCTCCTGTGGTATCCAGTACAACATGGCCTGGCACCGCTTCTCAGTTGGCTGATAATGTTCCCATAAGAAAGGAAGTCTAGATTGAGAAGTCATCCTTTGTTTCCTTTCAACAGCTTAGGGGAAGCAGAAAAAGCAGCAGCATTTTTCCATCTACAAAATTTTCCTTGGGAAGCCATTAAGAGTCTCAAAAGCACAAGCTTTTTAGTTGAATGACTCTGCTTCAACTCTTAGCAGAGGGACTGCCCCAGTTCTCTCCCTCAGATACATGAAATCACCATCAGGTACAATTCCACATTCACGATTTCAACTACAGGACAGCTCCAAGTAATGAAAACACCCAAATTTTCACTTGCAAGTTATAAATAGGCTCCAAACAGATTAAGTAGAGAAAATAGAGCAAAGCAAGAAATATCCTATGTACAAAGGCAAGTGTACACCGTTTGCTGAAGGTAATTGCAAAAGCAAGAATGAAAGTTACCAGTCCCCACAAAGCGCACTACATTGTGTCAACAGGCACCAGAGTCTCTCTCTTCAAACACAAAACATAAATTTCACAGAACCATTTCTAAATATTGTATATGATTGCTGAATATTACATATGATTGCTGAAATTCAAGAGACTTTCATCCTCCAGCATGAGAGCAAAAAACCATGGTAATGTTAAGGCACAGCAACCTGTGCGCAATGACATCCAATTTCTCAACAGACAGCACACGAAGTAAAAACCAAACAAGGACCTGGCTTGTGTATCTAATATACTATCAAAAAGAGACAACTTTTCAAAGATAATGGAAAAAATTTCTTTTTTTGAGGACTGTTAATGTGATGCCTCTTTACACAGTGTGTGTAGTTTCATTCAAGAAGCCTCCAACTTCCAGACCTCCTCTTCTCTCTGCTGATCCGCCATCACCCAGCTTGTCATACAGCATTATGATCATACCACAACTTACAATCTAAGACACAACAAACAGCTGTTTCACTGGCATCAGAGTACTGAAGTTTAGGAACAGAAGCAGACTTTATCAACAAAACATGATAATGAATAAAAAAAATAATCTTAAACCAGCAGTGCATACCGAAACTCAAACGCCCATTTTAATATAGAAGAGTTGCAAGTTACAGTCCAGATCCAACAAAGAATTCAGGCACCTACATGTAACCCTCCAATCTTGCAAAATCTTCTTCGGATGTTACGTGACCGAGTGACATAATCACTGTTTGTGACCTTCATGTTTCTACAAATACACAGAAGCAGAATTTCTAGTGGCTCCATAAGTCACAGTTCCGTTAACACTGAACTGTTGAGTGCCTGACTCAAATACAGTTTCAGGGAGGCAGAACTTCACTTGCATCTAATGGCTTGATCTAGGAAACTTTTTAAAACTATAGGTAAAGCTCCAACTGAAATTCAGTTTGACAAGTGAGTTACCACAGAGTACTGCTTTCCAAAAGAATTCTATCTCTATTTTCTACAGAAATTTAATATGCAAAAACAAAGGTAGGTAATGATTATGACATGTAAACCCAGAACACAATCCAGTCAATCTGGGAAAAATAATCTGCAAATACCTACCAACTCAGGCTTTGTTTTGGAAGTTAACTTCTACACAGCTTTACTTCACAACTCACTTTCTGTATTTTTTCAAATAATTGAAAAGCTCATGCAAACAATAAAACATATGAGCGTCCAACTACTTTAAGAGCAGCTTGCAGGTCCTAAGTCAAGAAATTTCCTGTTTTCAAATACCTTGTGGATGAGTGCTTAGATTTATGTGGACCTGAAGTATGACTCAATGCTGAATAACAGCAATAAATAAGGTCAAATGACAGGGGCAAGTGGGGGGAAGGGAAGGAAGAATCAGCACTTAAGATGATTAAGAATTTCTGTAGTACAGTGAAATTCTTCCATTTCTTTAACAGATTTCAGGTTTAAAAGGAACTGAATAAGAATATCCTTATTCAGGATAAAGATCCTTAACTGATTTATTCACAAGTGCTCAGGATTGAATTTCTTAAATGCTTCTGAAACATTCAATACATTCAGCCACAGTCAGTAATTACATATTTATTTTTTTGCATCATTATTCTGTTTGATGACCAGAGATCTGATCCATCAGCATAAATCCTGTATTTCCAATATTGCATGATAACAAAGTCACTTAACAGCTATAGTACCTTACATAGCTATTAGTTTGATTGTTCTAGATTCAAACCCAGAATCTGAAGACAGATTAGCAGCCTGTATCAATAAATCATTAACGCATACAGAAATAAAAAGTGCATTTATACACATACAGCCAAGATAATGGTGCAGCCCAGTTTTCCAGCCCCCTGTCAAAAAGTTAACTACTTAAAAAATACAACAGACCAAGGCCCTGTGTTCAAGGAATGTCATTAACTTTGAGAATTAGCTTCACAGACCAAGAGAAGGAGCATTAAATAAGCAAATTAAGGTATCCTCATCTCTATATTCCTGCACTTACTCCCCCTGCTCAAGAGCCCAACTAGTCATTTAGTTAGAGACAAATTGCAGGTGCAAACATTTTGTAGTAAAATTCACATGGGAAAGCACAAGTGGTGTCACCTCTCCTTTATGTACTCATGTTTCTTACATAATTTCCATCATTTCCCTAGTGTTGTCCTCCCTGTGTTAGAGCACAGCTATTTCCTTGGTATCTAACGTTATTAAAACAGTAAAAGCCTTACTTGGAAAATCCGTTTCAGCTGTCCTTATCCCCCGATTTTACAGCTGTTCTTATTCCCCAGATTTGATAAACTGATTCTCTAAACATTTTAATGGATTATTTACATGAGCATGCTAACTTCTATAGAAAAATATAGCTTAATCAGCACACTTTATGTGCACACAAGTTCAGTGGAAAGTCAATTTACCACCTACCTGATACAGTTTATGACATTTTACATAAGTACTTGTTTTCCATATCTTTTTCCTCCAATGGTCAACTTCAAATTGTCACCTGCCACTTCATAAAGCAACAGCAGTGAAAACCACCCCACTAAGGCTTTACAATCCATTTTACAAAAACAGTAGTAGAATAACTGGATAAGTGAAATTTCTGGGACTCATGAATCAGGTATCACATCCCATCCCCCCAACATTTTTTTTAAGAAAGCACCTGAGGACCCTGTTTTCAAATACTGTGCCTTTACCAGCTCCAGGTGACAACTCCTTAACGCTTTCAATCTCTGGCACTAAATGGCACCAAAATGATGTTAATTCATCAGCAGCTATCTAACAGCAAGCATGTCAACACTGCATCATTAATTTCTATACACGTTACTATGTAGACAACTTGAACTTAAGAAAAGAAACAAAATTATACTTTCAAGTACCGATGGAAGTTGTTTCCAAGGTACTCCAGGACAGAAACAGTCAGTTTGCTGTCAAATCTTGCCATGTTTAGATGCAAGTACAGAATATGCTTTGGAAAAAACATTTGTTTATCAACACGCAGGTTTCTAAACAGTATTAATTATTTGTGCTAACAGATAAAGAAAGCCATTAGCACTTGAATTTATACTGAGTAAAAAAAAAAAGAATACCATAATAAGTATACCTCTATACCTCAAAGGTTCAGTACAAGTGGTGGGGAAAAAAATAATAACCAAAACCAAAAAAGAAATCCCACACAAACCAAAACAGCCTCTTCCTTCACTTCAGTACAAGAAGGTAGAAGAGATATTTGAGGAAAACAGATGGGGATAACACCGCCAAGAAACAAGCAGCATGGTTTCAGTTCTTACAGAATATATATATTAACATCTTGTCTATTCAGGTCTAGTGGACAGCAGAGACAAGTCTTTAGCATGGACTGATCTTAAGTGAAAAAGTATCTTTCTAAGAAGAACTTTGCCAATGGGACAGGCAGAGGCCTCAGGAAGGCAGATACTGAAGAACATCGTCAACAGGAGCTACAGGGTTACTCCACACAGAGGTTTTTTTTAGCTTTAAATAAGTGACATCTATGAATTAGCCACCTTTACTGATGGTACTGTTAGATAGTAGCAAGTTCATGGTTACGTCTAATAAATCAGTTATCTACTAAGTGTGCAGCAAATAATACAAAGAGTCAGCTAAAGGATTCCCTGGAATTAATTTTTTTCAGGCACTTCATACAGTGCAGTATTTGATCAAACTATTATTTAATGTGACAGCAGGAGTCTTGATCTCTTTGCCACTAATTACATGAGGTTACATCTACTGGATTACTTCACAGAAAAGGCTGTTAGGAAATAGACTATACACAGAAAATGAAAGCACGAGTAGATGAAAAATTGAAGTAAATTCAGACTAAGAGTTCAGTCCTATTAATTGATCCATTTAATAAACTTATAAACCCACCCCTACTACTTCTTTCATGTTAATGATCCTTGCTCCTTGTTATCACAATTCCTTTTCCACTAAAAAAATAAAAAAAAAGCAGAGTACTTCCTTAAAGTCTCTTGATAAAAAGCTGTAGCTGAAAGTGTTATCAAAGAAGCAAAAGCTGTCTCAGCACCACACCTGGGTTACCCATTAATCCTCTTTCCTGTTTCTCCAGTTTTAAGATACTGTACAACAAGAGCAGAGAGAACACATTTGGAATGGAAAGCACCCCCACTGGCTTTCTCTGTCGGTTCATCAACTGCACATTGCGATGTGTTTGTACATCAAGAGCTTGCTCTCCATTTCCCTTCCACCCGGAGGGTTCCCATCACTCTCTTCTTAAAGGCAGCAGCCTGTTTTTCATCCCAATACCCACAAAAAGCTTTCAATTATACCGTTCACCTGCTCTCTCAGATTACACCTGGATCAAGAGCTGAGAGAGAAAAACCTTGTTGGGTTTCAGGAAGTATGCTGGTTGCAAATAATGACTGAAATTCAATGAGAGTAATGGGTATGACAACATTCCCTGTATGTACTGATACTTTCTGGCACATATGTTGCAAGCCACCAAAACGCAGTTGTATGTAATGACAGGTTGAACCATCTGGTACTGTCAAACATTTCTGATAAAAAAGTTAGTTTTTAACAGCTTTCAGATTTGTGCTAGAAGTCAGTCATAAGAAGTCACATTACTCAATTTAAATGCACAGAAGACCAAATTAGCATATTTCTTGTGCTTGCATAACAACTTTTTAAGAAAAAGTTACCCATATCACTAACTTCTAAATTCACAGAAATATTATTCAGTAATCTTAAGAGAACTAAACTTGATATAATTTTCACATAACACATAGGGAAATAGCAATATTTACAAAAAGTCTTCTGCAATTCTTTCCAGAGGAGACCCAAATAAAGGCTTAAGACATGTCCCCATTCTGTAGTAAATAACTTACAGATTTTAATACATGTAGGAAAAGCACTGCCTCTACTATCTTCAGAAATAGCTCCTAAAAAGTTACAACTTTTAATTCTGAAGAAAAGTCTACAGTATTTTCTGTAGAAATCATTCTGTAATTGTGTTAAGGTACGAAGTTACTGAAAAGCTCATTAGAAGAGAAACATACTGTGCCTTAAGCCATAATATTGATCACTTGCCACTGACTCCTGTGTTCCAAAAGGCCAAATTTTAAAACATCAGATACTTATAATGGTTTTGAAAAAGAGTCAACACCAAAATACATTGCTGGTAAAAATACTCGAGCAATATAAATGCTGAAAATGCCTATACTCTAAAGACACGCTTTTATGATACTAACTTCAATGTCTCAAAAAAAAAAATAAAAAAAAAAATCACAGAGCTGCAGATAGGGCTCTGTAACCACAGCTTAATACTTCAACCAAGTAAGTGAGAAGTTTGAAGTCAGAACTCTAGCATGTTTTTAAATTTTGGAGCTAAGAAGAAAACCATTACCTGTAGTAAGACTATTGCAGTTTTTAAAAATTTCTTTTACGCTCCACATAAAACACAAGTATAGACTTCCTTAATTTCAACATGCTCCATTGTGGGGCAGGGGGAAGAAAAAGGAAAAAAAAAATATAAAAAAATCAGTCTTACGCTCAGAGATCTCAACTGCTGTCCTAAGACTCAAGTTAAACACTGCTGATGGGATACTTCTACAGTATATATATGACAAGAATCATCAAACTTTTGACTGACACTTGAATGCACAAGACTACAAGTGCTTTAACTGTATGTACACTACAAAACAAAGCCATGTAGACATGTAAAGATGTGTCCATAAAAACACAGTGGACACAGATTCACATGGAAGAAATGCATTTGTTATAAAGAAATAAATCAATAGTTACAGCACGTTATTAAAATCCATGCAACAGCATCTTAACGTATGAAGAATTTATAACTGAAATTACTGAATTATTGAAAAAACACATCATTAATAAGTTCCCTATTTTGTTATCTCATCCCTGTTTTGAGACTTACCAATAATTATTCAACATTCTAGACAGATGAATGATAAGTATTAGAAAACTGACTTTACTTGACTGAAAACTAAGTCTGCTTCATCAAAGTCGCAACTTCTTTGCTGTACTCGCATTCCTTTCAACTCCGAGTTTGAAGTTACAATTTGCTCCATACAAATATGACTTGTAGTTGTGAAATGTCCTGAACTGATGTTAGAGCAAAGCATCAGGATGGCATAAATTAAACAGTCATGATCATAGTAAGCAGACTAATAAGGCACATTGCTTTGTTTTTCTTATTGGAACGTATTTAACACTATTTAAACTATATTCCTATGAAAATATATATAAAAAATAATCTTTGACAGTGTTCTTTCTTACCTCCCACTCTTTAGCAGCATCTTCAATAGCAGTTTCTTCACCGGTTTCAGTCTCTTCCTTCTTTTTTACCACTATAAATCCAGGCTCCCGAAGAGATTCCCCAGTATCTTCTGCATATATCTCTGGACTCCACTGGATAAAGAAGACATACAAGTGATCTGTCCTAGAGAAGTCAAGTAATGATACAAAAAAGAAAAATAAGGTAAGTTTATGATCTTTTGGGTCATGTTTAATAATTCTGAAGTATTTAAGGTTAAAATGAAAATACTTACTATTTCATGTTTTATTAGGTATTAGAAATACATTAAAAAAAAAACTAGTTAATTGGTTTTTTTCTTTTTAATTATATGAAGCTGACTGGAGGAAAAACAGGAAACAAGTTGGCAATTGACTGTTTTCATATACAAGTACAGTCCTTCAACCCCTTGTGCCCCTTTTTACAAGTGATATAACTTCCAAAATACAACACTAAGATTTTTTTTTTTACTATTTTATTATAAAAGGTACATAAAAGGTACATAAAAAGCCTAAAAAGAATTGGAATTTAGTAGTGTCTACATGTCTGTTTTCCCCACCCCTGAACAAGAGCTGAACGCTCCCAAGACATTTCAACAGACATAGATGGATTGTGAGAATTTATATAGATAGGAGGAAGCAGGACTGAAAATGTGCATATATGTAACTGGATCATGAACTACAGACTACTCTAACTGCAGAATGGCAGCAAGTACTGAGGTTCAAACTTACTTCCTTTTAAGTTATCTGCCACAAATGGCATGGCTCTCCAGTTTGGAAGAGCAAAAACAAAAAGAAAAAAAAATTCCCAGAAGATAGATATTTACAACCCTAGTAGATGTCAATGGATACTGCTTAAGCACTTCCTGTAGGTGGACAGATGGAGCATTTAGAAAAATGCAATGAAGCAACCAGTATCTCTTCATCGTGGAAAAGAGAGCTTCAGAGCTAGAGCTTTTATGGCTCTGATTACCAAGAGTCTGAATATTCCTTATGTTCCTCTTCAGGGACATTTGCTACAGAGAATCTGCATACTGGATTAGCATGAAGAACAGTATTTGTATTCCCCCCTACCCTCCTTACTCCGTTCCTGCAAAACTGAATACTGGAAGAACTGCAAGAGATACAGATCAGCAAAGTCTCTCAGAACTGCAGCTATAATTTTCATGTGCTTCTCTAAAAGGACGTAGCACAAAGGTATATAATAATAGTCTCTCAACAGGGTCAGTTATTCAAAGTCATCCTTGTTAACATTAAGGTTCCTGGATAACAGCGATAAAAAGAAAAAAACAACAGACAAATCTTTCCCCGACAGTAAGAGAGAACAAAACATTTCAGATGCATAATGATAGATAAATTCTGTGACAGAGTCAGAATACAGAATAAAAAGCTGCAGACTCCTCATCCACTCAAGGTATTAAGTAGTCTTACCAGTAGCAAAATAAAAAAAAAATATCTGATTTTAACTTTAAGAACTTGAAATTGGGTGTAATTATAGCAGTTATAGTAAATAAAGCTTGATATTTAAGGAACTCTAAGACACTCCTACCCATAATGATTCATTTGAGATTAAGAACACTGAAATAATGCACGTTTGTCAGGTACATACTTTTTTCCTCTTTCTTACTACTAGGTGACAAAAGACAGCTGGGTTAGCACTAAGTATTTTGACCTATGCAGAGTAGCACTCAGTAACCTCAACACTGAATTAAGAAAACAAAACACCCCAATACCACCACGTGTACAAAATCATAGGACACACATTTGATGGATAAAGAACAGTTTACTAATTCCCCATGCACTTAGAAAGAGAAACTGTTCATAGGTGGAGTAATTTCCAAGGAGGTCAGATACAAACTGTAAACTAAGAACCACTTCTTAGTGATAAATCTTGCTTGATACTGCAGATAAGTACTTCTTTGTTAGAAAAGGAACCAAAGAGACAGGAATCATTTTCATCAGCTGACCTAACCACCAGTGCAGTATGTGAGACGTTTATCTGTTTTCAAATGAAATATAACATGAATAGAATAAAAACATTGCAGTTGAATGTAACCACAAGAGGTCATCTGGCCCAGACAGGATTAGCTCTACTGGAACCAGCAGGGCAGACATTTGTCTCAAGAAACTGCATAATCTCACCTAGGGGTCACGGGGTGATGTTTAAAAGCAGGTTGGCGATGTGCTAGCATAGACCCAATTCTACCTGCGGGGAAACTCATATATTTTGATGTAATTTCAGTCCATTACACATCTCCATTCACAGTGGACACGAGAGGAAAAAAAAACACTAGAAAAAGAAACTACTGCCTTATTTATTGCAGCCAACTTTTAAGAATTAAATTTTATGTTTGTAAGCAACCTTTTCTCCTTTAGATTAAAGAACCCCACTTACTTCTAATTTTCTTTATATGTTACACTTTCTAGGCATTAATTAGTCTTGCTGTTTTCCTCTGGACTCTCTCCAATTGATCCATATCTGTCCTCAACTGCAGTGCCCCAAGTGGACATTCTATGCCATTCAGCTCAAAAGAAAAGATGGAAAAGTGACTTGATCATCGTGTGTAGGTATTTATACAAGACGACAGCTGATAAGTTCTTGTGTTGTTCCTTCTTTCTTTTTACCCCCCCTCTTCTGACAAGGATACCAATACCCCCAAAATCACATTCAACTTGAAAAATTAGTTCCCTAGCAATAAAGATCATTTAGGAATTCAAGACTTCACCAGTGAGTCAGCATGGACATGTCATGTCTTTGCATCACTGCAACAAATTTAGATATTTTTCCAGTAGATATGTTTAAGTTCCTTCCTGGAAAAGTTCCACGCATACAGATAAGGCAAAAAAACTCCAGCTAGCTCTTCTGAACTCAGAGCTTTAAGAAGTAGGGAGAATTTTCCAAATAATGGGAAGCACAGATAACGACGGTACAAACTTCGTTGCAGAACTCATTTGCTTCACCAGACACCACTAACTCGAATCTTTCTTTCATTATTCACTTGCTACAAACACAAGCCTAAATAATACGACGAGAAACTACTGGCTGAACCTGCAAGTAACCCAAGTAAATCAGTACAATTTCAGCATGGTAACGAGGCATTCCAGTGGTAATGGAATGATTCCAGCCAATCATCAATAGCCTCAGTTTTTGACCCTTTTTTGTGTTCCTTTACAGACGCAGTCACTGAAAAAATTTTTTACGGTGCTTAAAAAAAAAAAACCATCTGAAAGACCTATTGGGAAGTGTTGATTTTTAGAGCCTACCTCCTTCTTACCTTTCTTGTGGAACAGCAAACCAGTACTCATGTTTTTTATCCCTCTGTGCATACTGCTGCATTGTTGCACTTGCTTGCGAAACAAATGTTTTTCTCATGGGTTTTCCAACCCTGAGAAGCAGAAACTTGTGAGATCGATGTCGTCTTTTTTCTTTTGTAAGAGAAGAGCCTATTAGTAAAGAAAAAGTAAGCTATCCACAATGTGCAAACCAGGTTAATAAACACCTATTAGCCTACTTCATATTAGGCAATAAAAGTATAAGGGACATATACATATCTGTAAGTATTAGGAGATGAGGTAGCATCGGTAGTAATAGTTCCCTGTCCTTTTTTTGTTATATAAATTGCATCAGCAGAATTAACTTTGAAGTACAACACATTTGAGTCATTCTAACGTTGACTTCTGCTTCCAATCTCAGTCACACTCTGATAATTTCACCCATGTCTAAAAGTATTTCAGAAAGTACTCTCAATGCATATCCCTCAGTACTGAATCGGACATCCCTCCCACTGTTAAAAAGATACTCCACATACAAACGACAGCATTAAACAAGCACAAGGCCCGATTCAGATGTCAAACCTGTTCATTAGTTGCTTTTAATTTCAAAAAAGAAAACTTCTGGCACTACTAAAAGGACTGAGATTAATTTTCATTTGTTAGCTATATGAAACACTTCAAAAGTATGATCACCACTTCAGGATGAAGTATACTGGGATATTTAATGTGTGCCTCCTAATTTTCAGTTACAATACTATAGCTTTATACCTGCAGTATAGAATACATTAGATTAGTCATAACGATTTGGAAGTATTATGTAAGTTCAAAGGTAAATTGCCAGATAAAACCACCCAAAATAAGTATCTAAAAAACACACAAAGGGAAAAATATATCAAAAATCCAAAAACCACCCATTTCATAGGACTGGCACATGAACTTTGTGGCAGTGTTAAAGAAGTATTCTTAAAATGATCTGATATTTGGGATTTTAGTCCTACAGTTGCAGCAGTTTAGAACCTCTCTGACACAGAGCTCAGAGAAGAGGCATTTGTATCACACCTTAAAAAAAACAAAAAACATAGTGAGGTTTAGTGCCAGCTAGCTGAAAACTAATACAAACAATTTAGCCCTGCACCCAAAAGGTCTATTTAAGATTTTCTCTTTTTTTTTTTGGGGGTATGTTCTTCAACATATTTTTGTATATTTGATAGAGAATTTATCAGAATTTATCAGATTTCAGTACTGGCTATTGTGTGAGATGCTTCTTCCCCCCCCTTTTCCAATATCCAGCTAACTAAGCAGAAAACAGATGTGTTAGCTTTACTGAATTTCAGCTTGTTTATACATATAAAACTATAGACCAGTATAATTGCTTCAAAGTATCAACTACATCTAGCTTTTATTTCGGTCCAGTGGTTAACATAAGCATCTGTAAAAACAGAAGAGAGCAAGTCCTGTGCAATTAAAAAAAAATATATAATATTCAAGGGAGATGTTTTTAGCTCTTCTAGACTATTCATAGTTATCAATTTACATTGCATCATCTGTTCAACTTTCAGAAGTAGTAAATCATTAATGCCCAACTCAGAAACATCTGACCTCTGTGAAGATCAGCAAATGATAGCTCCCAAAAACCTAGATGCTCAAAACTCAGAAGAAATTCAACTACGCCCTTGCTATATATGCAGGGGATACAGACCTATCTAGGTAATTCAACAATACAAAACTTGTAGTACGACTACTTCAGAGTTTTGGTCTGATAGACAGGATAGCAGGCAGTCTTTATAGTAGTGCGATTTTTTAATTATCTAATAGACCTGTCGTATTTAGTCTTTGGTGACCTTCAAGAGTTAAACAACAGATCTACACTTCTACCTTGGTTCTATTTAAACTTGCCTGTAGACAAAGCCAGTAAAAGCTTCACCAAATCTATTTAGATTGAGAAATACCAATTCATAATTCACTGATTTACATTCTCCTAATACAACATGAAAGAATAAGAAATATACAATAATTCCAACTGAAGTTGGACTGAAGTCATTGGCACAACCTCCACACAGTACCCTTTACTAACTTTTTTTATTAATTATTTTTCTGTATTTTACCCCCACAACCTCCAGTGAATCTGTAACACCACCTACAGAGTGTATCTAGCCAGCACCCTTCCTGTTTGACTGTATGTAGACACTTTTTTTTTTTAATATATGTGGACATACTCTGTGACTGTACGGATCACCCTGCATGAAAAAAACTCAATTATACACTCTTTAAAAGAAAAAAACAAAACTAACAAAACTAAAGCATCTAATACAACTGAATTACAACTAATATTCTATTGTAATTCAATTGTAATTCACACTTGACTTTAAGGGTGCCAGAGCACTGGAACAGGCTGCCCAGAAAGGCTGTGGAGTCTCCTGCTCTGGAGATATTCAAAACCCGCCTGGATGTGCTCCTGTCCATCCTGCTCTAGGTGAACCTGCTTTGGCAAGGGGATTGGACCACATGGTCTCCAAAGGTCCCTTCCAACCTCTACGATCCTATGATTCTGTGAAAAGCAGCAATTGTGGCAAAGAACACTTGTACTTGCATTTTTTAAGAAGTCACTGAAAGTAAGTACTAGCTGACATTTTTGCTAGTGAATTTTCTCTAATATTTAAGGCATAAAAGCCAAACTTGTCACAGAAAGATGCAACTATCAATCTGCTTCAAATTGCAAAATCCAGTTATTTCCTTAACAGGAGAAAACGCATAAGATGAATTCATGTCACCTGAAAAATATACCCCTCTATTCAGTACAATCTCAACTTTTAATTATCAACATAAACAATCTGACTTTCAAATGCACTTCACATATAAGCTATTAGTTAGTTACAGGCATTATAGATATATTTTCTTTCTTGCCCCCAAAATATTGCACAATTAAAACAAGCAGTTTATCTCCATTAGGAAGATGCTAAGGCACCAGAAAATAACCTATTAATTTTTTAAAAGCAAAATTAAATACATGCAGAAACATCTTACAGTTACTTTAAAAAGACATGACTTTTTAAAATATCTTGAAAGTCTATTGAAGTTGTTCAATTCATAACTAGTAATCCTAGAGCCTTTGCAGAGGGAAAGGTACTCAAGAAATAAGCCTGGTTGTTCCCCATATTCATAGCATCAGTTTCTTACCACCTAGCTCTTATTTATCTCAAGATACGCTTTTTTTATACTCAACCTTGTTCTAGTTGGTGTGGAAGTATGACAAGATGCAAGTGAAAAACTTCTGCAAGTAACAAACAGTGTTAAGCCTCCAGTCTTATTTGTTCACGTCATAAACCTTAACCACAAGGTGGACATGCTATAAGTGATATTCATTCCCCGAAATTCTTTCAGACACATGTACCACTGGGTTCAATATTTAAGTGACAGCTAGCTGACTGCTAAGGAACATTTTTAATTTTGAGCACTACAGTGACCAATGCATCATGGATCTGATTTTACAGGCTCATTCAGTCCTCCCTACAAAGATACCGCAATTCAATGTGAACACAAATATAATTTCTGTGAAGAAAAATGACAGTAACAAAAGTGTCCACGTTTTCAGTTTCCTCAGCAATTTCTACCAACTGGTTTATATGAGGTGCAACTTAAGTATATCTTCAAGCCAATGAGAAATATAAGAAATACATGGGAAGATGTGTTATACAGAATAAAAACCGCCAAGAATTCCGATGAGCTGGAGAATAAATTGTAAGTCTGAAGGGTGACAACACAAATACTGACTCACCTTCTACTTGCCCATCTCCAGCAATCACAGTTTTCTGACTAATATCTTTTTGTGAATCCTGTTGCACGTTTTCTCTTTGTTGTTTGGTTTGTTGCATAGTATGGGTCTTCCAGAGTTTGCGGAGTTCCTCTACTTCTGTCTCTGAGCCTTGTGTTCGCTCTCTCACCACTTTTCCTTTCCTAGTTTTCTCTTTCTGTTGAGACTGTGTGGTATCTTCACAACCAGGATGTTCCTCTCCCGTCTTACTCTCTCCTTCTGGTTCTTTTCTTAGTGAGGAGTCTTGATTGCTGCCCACTTCTGCCTGTTTGTCATGCTCTTCACTACCATGCAATCCTTGCAAAGACTGCTGGAGAACACCTGCAGTATTATCACTAGAGTCTTGTCCCACTTTTATGGGCATTTCAGCACTTTCTGAATTTAAGCTGTGAGTACCAAACTGTTTTACATTTACAGCCATTTCGGCACTGCGTTTTAAGTCACTGGCAGCTTCATTTGAGTCTGAAACAATTGTCAAACATTCAGCACTAGTCTGATTTATTGTTTGCACAGATTCTGATGATGCTCCAGAAGATTTCTCTTGTCGAAGCTCATCTGAGGAAACAAGTTCCTCATGTATTGGAGAGAGTTCTGATTCTGTGAAGACATCTTCTGAAAGAGACTCCTCTGTGCTCCTGGGGGCAGTACTAGCACTGTCATTCCCTGTATCCTGAATCCTGGAATCCATTTCATCTGTATTGCTCTTTGCAGATTTCTTGGAATGGCAAAGTTCCCTTACAGACAGCTGTTCTACATCTCTGTTGAGCAAATAAGAATGATGTTATAGCAGGTGCTTTTTCCGTCAAGCTCTTTTCTTTAGTAAGTTTTATTTAGTAATGAAAAAATTTAAGGGTGTTTTCAAGACACAAACTAAAATCACTTAATGCAGAGCATCAGTAATAAGTGTAAGAGATGTTTGTGTAACTGTAAGTTTATGGCAGACCTTTTGCCAGCATGACATAGATAGGACTTCCCAACTTCAGGGCACTACTTTCACAAGCAGAAGCTGCCCTATGAAACCAGGCAGACTGTTTGAGATGCTTAAAGGGTAAAAATAAAATAGAAAACCAGGGGGAAACAGCAATCAAGTAAAAAACAAGCACAAACAAATAAAAAAACTACACAATCTCTAAAGGCAGAAATCCTCTGAAGTCCTTTAACCTCTGTCTACCAAAGAGGTCAGTACAGCTGTATAGACCCTGTTGCACCCCCTTATGAAGGTGACACCTAGCTCACTGGTAAGAAATGAATGGCAGAAGTCATCTGGTCTAACCTTAACTATCTAAGCTTGAGTCAATACAGAACAATAAGAACCATCAAGGTAGATCTTACCATTCTGCCCACTGGGAATACCCAAGAGTGATTAGCATCTTCGCCAGTCACTTTGCCTAACTTTCAGGCAGTTAAGCAAAATAAATCCTAAGTTACTTGGTACTACACAATTTAAGGAACCTTTGACGTCTGTTCTTAAGTAGTGTAAGAAAAAAAAAAAAACCAACCCAAGCATGAAAGAACAACCTGTTTTCCCTAAAGGAAACAAACAATCTTATTCAAATCTGCTTTTCAAAATAATCTAACCAGAAATTCTGCAAGTTTTAGAAGATAAGGACTACAAGGGGACTGTGAACATGCTCAATTATATATACATGACTCAAGCTTTTCCAGTGTTAACAAAAATCAGACCAGTACACAACCTTCATAAGAAGTTTCTCATGTTTAAACAGATTTTGAACTGAGTTCTCAATGCCAACTTCCTTGCTATTACAAGCACGTTACATCTCCCATTACTTAGTACCAAATGCTTAAGAAGCTTGTACCTTAAGTCCTTATCTTGAGGAAGGACTCTACATTTCTACAGAACTCAGCATGCATTTAGGTCATACTACTGATGCTACTGAGACATGGCTAAAATTCAGGACGTTTGCAAAGCATATGCATCCTCTCACCCAAATGTTAGCAGGAAGCTGACATCAGCTACATCATCACAAGCTCATTTTTCTTACAAAGCATGTGCATTAGAGTTTAATATTTATCACTTAGACTGGCCCATTTCCTTAATTTTTCACAATTGTGCTGGTAATAGGTGCTTTTTAAACAAGCACAACCTAAGGTTGATGGAACCTGTTAAAAAAAAAAAATCTGTATGTTTTCAGACACCCTTTTTTTTTCCAGTTTCAGCAGAGATTGTGGCTTAGATATATATACACAGAAATCACACAACATGAAATTGAAGTTTTATGAACCAACGAATCCATCAATTTTGTGGTTGGTCTCCATTGTATCAATAATTTTATTTTTAGTATTTTTGTAATCTTATTTTTAGTATTCAGATTGTTTGCCAAACCTGTTTTAAACAGGTTTGACAGCTGGCAAAATTGGGAAAGGAAGAGGGTTATTAATAGTGGAATATTTAGAAAGAAGCAAAAAGCAGGAAGAGATGTTTTAAGTCTCGCACACCTTGAGACACACAGGTCTTGTCAGATCCAGCCATAGCTGTTGGGAGTTCTGGTTATAGACTTAAAAAAATTTGAATTTTATACCTGTATATTTTGGGGAATAGACCTCAAATTTTGATGAGGTAAAGGCACAAAAGTGCTGTGACTGAAGCAAATGCTAAAAGTCAGGGTTCCATGTAACAGTTTATGAAGCTGACAAAAAAGATAAATCAAACTGGACATACAGGGCTCTGAACACACAGTGTGACCTTTTACTATTACAAGTTTTCATTCCTTAGGCTTTTATATTATGAACAAAATAGAAAATGCATGTGCTATACAGGGCATGAAAGGTAAATTTGTAAGTCAACACTGAGTCATTAAGAAACTAAACATGCTGAGGAAAAAGGCTTGTTTTGCAACTGCAATATTATGATGCAAACGGGTAGATTAAAAAGAGTCATCCAATTTTCATAACCACATTATTTGCAGTACAAATCAATTCAAGTAGGAGCTACAAACAACTTTTAAAAACTCAATTGGGAAAATAAAGTTCCAGAAAGCAATCATGCTTCCACCATTCAAGTTACCACCATTTTACATCAAAAGCTCCAAAAGTACTACTATAGTAATATGTATATTAGTTGCTCTTTAAGAAACACATGACTTCAAGCAGCAAATAAGACCACGCCAAGATACCAGTTTCCTAGGAGGTCTCTGCTGAAACTGAGCTTAAAACCGGTAAAAACCAGTTATTTCTTCCGAGTGTCCAGCTATTTATCAAAAAAGATGTGCTAGCAAATTACCTCTAAGAACTGTGAAGGGGCCCTTTTTCAGAGTTTTCACAGTTACTGAGTATCTTTACGCCTCACTTAAAATGGCTGCACTGTTTACGAGTTACACACCAGACAAACAGCTTCACTCTCTCATAAACAACTCTACTTTGCTTTAAGGAGTCCACTTCCCTGCAGTAAGATGGTCAAGGTAGTCTGCAAATGTTTGTGCTTTATGAGCTCATGGATGATTGGTTTGGGTTTGTTGTTTTTTTTGGTTTTTTTTATCTGTTTGTTTGGGTTTTTTTATATATCCTTTTTGATAGAACGGAACACGCCTACCTACTTTAAATGCCTACCACGCTAAATACCAGGGATTACAGCTCACTGATCCAAATTCATTCTGTTCACCCCAAAAAAGGCTACACCCAACGCCAAATACGCAGTTCCTCCCTTAGCCAAAAAGGTAAAAAAATACACTCCTACTGCCACAAAATATAGACAAACTTCAGAAAATTGGTCTTACAACAGAGCAACAAGAGTTTGAGAAGCAAGTGGGAAGTGGGAAACAATAAAGATTTGCACCTAGAAGCTGGACTTTTCTATTCTGTACATCAGTTTTTAAATTACCACAGCAGCAGATGTATCTGCTGTTTTAATAGTGGGGAAAGGGCAGAGGAATCAGTGTGGTACCTTTTGCTATACACTGAATTTTAAAAGAGACTATTTGAGGAACTTAGAATCCACGTACGTGGAAAGGATTTGTTCTATATTGTATATAGAATGTGAAAACTTAAGGTAAGGCAAGTTTACCCAAGGGTTTTTCCAAGCCAATCTTTGATGGTCTTCTTAAAAAGGAACACAGAATGTGTTTTTACTGGTTTTGTATGGTCAGCAGTATGGCTACAGTTCATATTTACTCAAAGCTTTATAAATATTATTCTATCTTACATGGTTAATGACTCCTTAATTTTGCTGTCCACAATTTCCTTATACAGAGCAGCTGACATCACTTCTTCCATTGGACACATGATGCCATACTCTTCACAGCCGTTCTCTTGGACCAGAGGATCCATTTTATGAGGATCAAACATTATATTATTTGGCGTCACTAGCAGCACACCATTGACTGTACCCTAAAACGAAAGGGAAAACAAGTGGTAAATTTTCTCTTTCATATTTCAGCTTATTCTCTTTTTTTTTTTTTTTTTTTGTAGGAAGAAGGTGTTTTCTAGTCTGTTTTTGAAGCATCTTTCTATTCAAATTTAAGCATCTTTATTAATTTTTGTCCTGTTTTTCAGTCCTCTAGAACATCAACTGTTTTCTGGGGGAGCAGATTAATGCCACTTACTTTCATAAAAAGAAAACAGTTTAATTCCAATGATATTGCTGAAGTACATGAACACAAGCAGATGAACACAAACTTACAGAATGAAAAAAATTAAAGAAAGTTGGTAAGTCATACAAGAGCCGTAGGGTTCTTACACAATGCAGGTACCAAGCTAATTTACAACACATTAAACTCTTAAGTACTAGAAACACATACAAACACTAGAGACTATGCTAAAGACTTTAAAGTCAGCAGAGCAAATTTAAATAATTCCAAAGTGTTTAAGACACTGGAACAAAAGTGTCACTGGCATTTGAAGTTCAACAAGGCCAAGTGCCAGGTCCTGCACCTGACTCAAGGCAATCCCAAGCACAAATACAGGCTGGGTGGACAACAGATTGAGAGCAGCCTTGAGGAGAAGGACTTGGGGTGCTGGTTGAGGAAAAACGCAGCATGAGCTAGCAACATGCACTGGGAGCTGAGAAAGCAAACTGCATCCTGGGCTGCATCAAAGGAAGAGTGGCCAGGAGGTGAAGGGAGGTGATTCTACCCCTCTTCTCTCTTCTAGGGCCCCCCAACATAAGAAGGGCATGGACCTGTTTGAGTGAATCCAGAGGAAGGCCACAGAAATGATCAGAGAGAGCACCTCTCCTATGAAGACAGGTTGAGACAGTTGGGGATGTTCAGCCTGGAGAAGAAAAAGCTCAGGATACCTTTCCAGTACCTAAAAGGGGCTTACAGGAAAGCTGAGGAGGGACTCTTATAAGGGACTGTAGCAACAGCACAAGGGGTAATGGTTTTAAGATGAAAGAGGGCAGATTTAGACTAGATATTAGGAAGAAATTGTTTACTGTGAAGGTGGTGAGACATTGGACCAGGTTCCCAAGAGAAGACATGGATTCCCCATCCCTGGAACTACATGCTCTTTAATATCCCCTTTCAACCCAAACCATTTTATAGTTCTATGGATTCTTTCTCAGTACTACATTGTGGAAATACTTTCAAAGTACAAAATGTAACTCCAAGATAATGACTGTCAACAGAAGTCTACGTTTGGTTATATCCACTGTAGTATAGAAAGCAAATGTAACATGACTGCTGAAGTCAATGAGTCTACTCAGAGCAGTTGCTTCTCTATATTAAAAAAAAACAAAAACCAACCCTACTACTGTAAATTCAGTACCTAGTAAAAAACCCAACAGCATCCTTTCTGATTCTGAGGTCTTTTATTAATGACCACTTGTGAAAGTGGAATTTCATTAATATTCTCAAGATCTGATCCAGAAAAGTCAAGGCCATAGCCTTGATGGCAGTTGATCTAGACAAATATTGTAGGTCCCTTCCAACTGAAATATCTAATCTATTCTTTCACTGCCCACATGTTGCCTGTGGATCTTGAGAACAGTCAGGCTGGAGAGAAAAAAAAGAAAAGGTTAGGTCATATGACTGCCCTAGCAGACTGATTTCAATGTTCAACACCAACTCCTAAAATTATGCATTACTTAGAAGCAATCAGTAATCAAGTTCCTTGGAGAACTCATTTCCTGACTAAGATTTTGTCTTCGCTTCTTCACGATTTCATGAACCTTCCTTGATAAATTAAATACACAGGAAGTGCTAAAGCTTGTGAGGCAATAAAAGGAGGTGACATTTTTCTATCAAGGGGTGAGCTGTCACAACTGACATAACCCCCATGTCAACAAGGTCCCTGGTTTTGTTAAACAAACACAAAATCCAGTAGTTGATCTGTACTCTTGAAAGCAAGTTAAAAGGCTGCTTCAGATGTCAGTCTAGGTCAAAAATTTATTAGAGAATATTTTATCACCAAGTTAAAAGTTTCATAAGTCAACTTTACATTGCTTATCTGAACATTAGAGAGTCATAATATTAGAATAACTTGTATGAAAAACCAGTTGTGTACCTGCTCCTCATTTCAGTTATCTTGCTTCAGCCTGATTTAGCAGTTCAGAAGATAACAACTTAAGCCTCCCAAACCCCACAGGCCAAGCTTGTCAATATCTTAAAGAAATGTCATTATATCCAAGACAAAAGTCTGTTTCCAGGGCCAATACGAATGCATTTAAAGACGTTTCATAGTACTTTGTGGTGTTTGGAGTCAGCCACTGAGAAACACTATATATAATCTTTCTGCAGGCCAACGTTCAGCCAAAGAAGTGTGCAAGGCTAACGACTACACAAGGGAAACAAGTTTAAGATACCTTCTATTGTAAATGGAAGCTTCCTGGAATGGTCTGACAACAACCCGTCCGATGGCAGAAAAAACCCTAAACCTGCACATTAGGCACTTGTCCTTGACACATACGTAAGACTAAAGCCTACCTCTACAGCCTCAAAGACACAGCTAGAAACCTAAAAGCTGCTTATCTTTGTCTTAGAACAAACCCTCAACACCAATAGGTAAATACTCAGCATAGAAATCAATCTGAAAGTGTAATTCCATTTAAGATTTATTACACTGATAGACAAAGAGAATTAAATCTTTGGAACCATCAGGCTTTTATTTGTACTTGACTAAGAAGCTGATCAAATGCTTGCAATGACTATAAGCGCCTGAAAGATCATACAGGTATCTTGAAAACACTGGCTTTATAGCTCCTCAACAACAGATGACCTATTTGATTGTTACCTATTTAAAAGATGCCAGGAGGCAGACCAAAGCAACATTTCTAGCTATTTGATAAGGTCCACAGTTACTGTATGAACACGTCAGAACACTTCTCTAGAGAGCTGCAGATTCAAATTTAAAGGGTAGAAATTCTTGATCATACACTAATCATCATTAATATTTCTGTCTTTTTTTATTACTATTAACCAAAGATCACTGAATGTTAACCTAAGTAGCTAAGTAAAGTTCAGGTAACAGCCAGAAAAGAACCATCTTGTTTGGTCACAAGTTTTAACTATTCTTTTTTGGACATACCAGTGTTTCTGCCACTTTCTCTAACAATTTCTGTAACTCTTTTGTAAGACACACACTTTACCACCTAACTTGTTTGCAGTAGAAAAGCTTCCTTAAAAACCTGTGTAACCTGTGTTACTCAACAGATGAAGTGTCCAGCACAGATAGAAGCCAAGTGCTATTGATCTGCGAGAAAAAGAACAATAACAAACTTCGGAACAAAACACTTAAGCAAGAGCACACATGCATTTAAGCCCACCACTGGTCAAGAATTGCTCATTATGTTATGCTAGTCTTCCCTGAAAGATAGAAACTGAAGCAGCTCCAGCCTGTGAGAGCTTACACCACAGTTTTCAAGAAGAGAAATATTACATATCCTCTTTAGAGGAGAGTACCTGAAATTTCATTTCCTTGTTGGTTTGCCATTACAGATCAGACAGATTTTTATGTCACCATTCCTACCATACATATACTTCAGAACTATATATATGGCTCTCGGAGTGAGCCAGCGACGAACATTTGAGTACTTTAGTACCCTGCACTTACTTTAGGTTCAGAACTGACTTTTCTGGTTACTCAGACACATTTAGGCACTACAGCTGCAGATCTCAGTTGTTCCATTAGAAACAGGTAACGCCACCAATTCCAGGAAAAAAAACCCTACTGTGTACTGTTCTTTAGTGACTTACTTTCAACAACCTAATCTCTTCCACTCTTACAAGCGCTGCAGACAGCTGATAGCCTAAGCCTACTGCTCATATAATCTTCTTGGTTCCCTGCTTTTGGAGCAGGGAGAAAGTTCCAAGGCTCCCTCTATGGTCCGGCTGAGCTGCTGAAAATATTTTCAGTGTGAATATATATTATTCAGAGTAAAGAATAAAATGAGGACTTCGTGAGTAAAGCCTTTCCCATGCCCTTACCTGCTCATATCAACTCAGAGAGATGAGCTCAGCTTCTCCTTTATGGTCATGCTCTGTCATGCTGTGTCTTCAGCACAGATTCTTTGGATGGCAATAGCAGGCGTTTTTTAACGTTTTAGAAACAGCTCTTTAACTTTATTTTATGCTAATTAAATCAGAGCACAAGCAAAAACATCAGGCAATCACACGCATACTACAAATTCCTACATGACTCCAGTACACTGCCAGCATTTGCTCTAATCTCCTAACTTTATAGTCCTAGGAGGAAAAAAAAAAAAACCAAACAAAAAAACCCCCAACCCCAAATCCTATCAGCTCAGCTGTTGGCAGAAATGGGTTTTTTTAGGACACCCTCCACGGGTTTTGGTTTCTCTTGGACCACGCTTCTAACTAGTTGTTGAGGAAATAAGAAGTATCAAAACCTGCCAATGAATCTGAAGTAAAAATTGGACTCTGCATGTAACTACTAAGTTGTTCAACATGATACCGTTACAGAAAGTTCTGGTTCTTGAACAAAACTCCCCAAAATACCACTTGTACAAGTTTCCTGTGTGTAAGATGCATTCTAAAGCCATGAAGTCAGGTAAAGTTCAGATTTAATGGCCTCAAGGAGAAATGCTGAGCCACTTTATTAGCAAAAACCATGTGGACACAGTAGATTATTAAAAATAGATCCCTTCAGTCTCAAAGCTGGTCCAGAAATATTAATCCACATAAGTAAAAAGATGCATATTGAAACTGCACCTGTATGCAGACATTAAATTCTGAATCAGTTTTAACTTCTTTCCATTTGAGTTCCTTAAGCCTCAGGAAATAGGATCTCTAAATCCTATACAATACCTGAGATAGAACTATCACTATAAAACAAAGACTAGAGATTTTATGACATTGGTGAGCCCAAACATTAATATTCAATAAAACACATTTTTAACAAGGTTTGAGAGTTTCAAACAGAAGTTACTTCTAAATAACTCCATTACGTTCTTGAACACACAAGGTAGAACAAAAACTGTAATTCACAATTTATGAAGCTTTTGCCATAAAGAATAAAACTAAATTGTTGTTTCTTCTAGAAGTTTTGAACCTCAGTGTCTTCCTGTTCACTTCATGAACAATGAATCTGTGCTTTTTGCGCCCATATTTCCAGATTGGTGGGTTTTTTTCTTTTTAAGCCTTCCATAATTTTCCTTTACCTACTACTTCTCAAAACACGGCAATTAAACTAGCAAGCACAAGGAAGAACAAAGAATTTCAAAGTTTCTCTATAAACTTCAGTTTCAGCCAAGCAGATTGATTATACCTTTTTCTGCCTCCTACAAACAGAAAGTAAAAAAATCAGAGCAAGATACTTCTCTATAAGAGAACCAAAAAGTGCAGCTGCAAGAAAGGGCATGCCTATATAAACAATAAGCAATAAACAATAAGCTAAAAATGTGACTGCAGCTGATATTCACACCACCCTGTTTCTGACTGTGCCCAACACCCTGCCTCTAACAGTATCCATAACCAGGTAACAGAGAGAAGTATTATATCAGAGCCAAGCGTTTCCAGGTTACAGACAATGCATCTCAGAACTCCTGTGTGCTTGTCCAAGAAATCACAGGTGTGACTAAAACCAAATCCAAACACATACAGAATAAGCAGTCTTGAAAAGTGAGAAATGAGTCAGTCTTACCTTAATGTAAGGTCTTTTGCCTACATGAAATTAAACCCAGTGAAAAACAGGCCTTCATTAGATTTTAGTTTATGAGAATCAGTCACATTGATGACTGAGACTTCACATCTGAAGCCCTATTAAAACAGTTACCTATGAGCTTCAAAAGCAATTCCAGAGTGGGAAGCAGAGGATGAATCTTTTAATCTTTCTCCAGAAAAATCTCTGAAGATCTATCATCCTGCATCAGCAGGAAATGTATCAAGGAGAGGATAAGATGACATGCCAGAGGACATTCCTACCACGTGTGACACAAAGGCTAAATTACATGCTGAACTTATAAAATCTGGCACTCAAATCAGAGCAGGTTATCAATCATTCTCCACCCACCCACCTCCCCAAGTATGGGCTGATACTGAGGTGGATTATACAACTCTGTAGAAACAGAATTATTCTTGAAGCTCTTATAAAATAGGCTCTAAAGATGCAAGTCAAAAGACAGATGCTGTGAACACTCCCCATAATATTCTGATGAGGAATTACAGAACGTAAACAATACGCTGTAAATTTTATCATTAGACTATATCATTCCAGTACAGTCAATTTGTAACAGAGGCTCACAGTTCTCATTTCCTCTGCAACAGAGCACCTAAAACTGAGAAGCAATGACTTCTCTAGGGTCACCCTAAAATAAAAAAAAAAAAAAAAAGTTACCTAGGGACAAAGTGCAAGGAGTGAAACAATTTAACTGCAAACTAGAGCAAAGTAATAAACAAAGCTTTTCCAGTACTTGTTTCACCAGCTTCGAACACTCCACTTCTGTGAATATACATGTGTTGTCAAAAGGCTACAAGTCTAGACATACATAGAGCTGCAATCTGTTGATCAGAAAAAGTAGTAAATGGAGTTTTAAAAGATTCTTCTTAATCTTTTCATTGTTAGTGGAACTTCTCTGCAAATCTATTGCTGAGCAACACAGATTCAGCAGCATCTGTATATACATATCCAAACTTCAGGTGAAGGAGGAAGTCCTACAAGTACTTTCAGTTCCTTGCATTGATTCAGCTTGAGCGAAGGTGTGACTTTTCATGATTAAGGTGTCTAATCATTCTTCTGTGGGGTGGTAAAGCAATGTATTTTGGTTTTTTCATAGAGTGTTCTGAGGTAAAGTCTTTTCACAGTCTCTAAAAATGTATGTGAGACGTATGAACCCACGAGCTGAATGGAAGTTAATTAAGTGCCACTAACTTGAAGGCATTTGTATTATTACCCTGAGAGAACTGTAATTACTGCCTCAAAGGAAAAAAAAAAAATTTCTACCATACTATATCCAATACAGAAGTGTTTATTAACAGAATCAAAGGTTAATTCTGTTTGCACTGTTCTACTTCAGGAAACTTCAAGTGAAGCTACCCAACCACGTGTTACCTCATGGTTTAAGGCATGATCTTCTCCACTGTAAATAAAGAGAATCGCTTATGAGAGATAATAGTATAAGGAACAGATCTCATGCCCTCAACACAAGAGAATCATTTAACAGTATGGCTACAGTGGAGTTTGCCACAGGTTAATTTTGCCAAGTCCTGCATGCAGGTCACAACAACCCCATGCAGCGATACAGGCTTAGGGAAGAGCAGCTGGAGAGCAGAGGTGCTGGAGCAGGTCCAGAGAAGGGCAAAAAAAAATGTTAAGGGGTCTGGAGAACAAGACTTATAATGAGCAGCTGAGGGAATTGGGATTGTTAGTTCAGAGAAAAGGAGGCTGAGAAGAAACCTTATCTCCACAACTTGTCTCCTCACAACCAGGGTCACCACAACTACCAGAAAGGTGTTGGTCTCTTCTCCCAAGAAACAGGCACTAAAGATGAGAGAAAATGGCCTCAAGTTGCACCAGGGGAGGTTTAGTTGGGATAGTAGGAAAAATTTCTTCACTGAAAGGATTATCAAGCATTGGAACAGTCTACCCAGGAAAGAGATTGAGTCATCAACCTTGGAGGTATTTAAAAGACACATAGGTGCAGTGCTGAGCAACATGGTTTAATGGTAGTGCTTGCTTAACAGTTGGACTTGATGATCTTAAAGGTCTTTTCCAACCAAAATAACTCTATTCTTTTATTCTATGTTCTAACATTTATTTTTATGTGCCACATAGTAGCAGTAAAATCTGAACATTTAAGTACCTTGCCATTAGTGATGTACTTGCAATTAATTTTTAAGAATTTCTCTGTAAATGCTTCCTCTTCTTCGGAGGTGGATGATACCACTCTTGAGGGACGAACACATGCATGTGCTGGTGAAGCAGTTGACTCTTTCCGTTGGACTCCATCTGGATCCTAAAAGGGAATAAAATAAAATAATAATAAAAGAAAATCACAAGCTTAGCAAACTCCCTCAATTTTAAGAAAAGTTTTTCCATTGTGTCATTTTTATTCTTTTTCTTTAACATGAAAGCAAATGTAAAAACAGGGTTCCAAATCCACTGCAGTTTACAGGACTGTTTTGATCTGATGGTGTATGTAAGGAAGCACAGCTTAACCAGCCCATGGTAATAAATGTAAGTGGGCAAAGATATTAAAAGTCAACCTGGGAATAAACAACAAATAATGATCCAAACTCACATAAGGAAACTGTCACATTCAAAATTTGAGCAGAAGTCAGCAGAAAGGATTATTTTCCAACTTCAACATAAGTCCTATTAAATGTCTTCTGTTGTCCTTCCATAACATTATACACTATGTTGGAAGGTGAGCTAGTCCAACCCTGTGTTCAAAGCAGGCCTAAACCTACATTAGATCAGGTTGCTCATGGCCTTTCCAACTGAGTTTAAATCTTCAAGGCTGGAAGTTCCATCGCCTCTCTAAGAAACCTGCTCCAGTGTCTAACTGCTCTCTCATTGTGAAAAATAATTTCCTGTTATTTAACCAGGACCTCCTGTGCAGCAACTCACAGCTGTTGCTCTTAAATGTTTTACTATGAACCTCTGCAGCCCTTGACTCTTCTCCCTCTTCTAAGTTGACTACTAGGTAGTACAACAGGGAAATGGTTTGTCCATTAGAGTATTTTCTTCTCCAGACTAAAAACCACCCCAGATCTCAGCAAATCCCAATGCCTTGTATGTTTCCATTCCCTCATCACCTTAATGGCTCTCCATTGGAGCGTCTGCAGCATGCCAAACTGTGTCTTGTATTGGAGGTACCAGAAATGGACACAACACTGCAAACACAGCTTCACGAGCTCCCCAACATAGGGGAATAACCATTTTTCCTAATCTGTTGATATTCCTTTGGTTATCTGCTACCTGGCACATGATTAGCCTTCACCATTAGAAGTGGACACCATGACACTAGCCTCAACCTCTCCTTGGCTGATACGTAGCCAGCCAACCCTCACCCTGTACTGCCACACAGGGCTCTTTCTGTCCTGGGCAGGTCTTAGCTGTTGTTGAACTTCATGAGGTTTATGTTACTTTACCTCTCTAGACACTTGATCTACCTTGATGAGTAGGCCTTGCCCTTCCCTCCAGGGAGCCAATTTCCCTAAGTTTTGTTGTCCCACTGCCCCCAGCTTGCTAACAGTGCAGTCTGCCCTGTCTCACCATTCAGGTCAGTGATGGGCAGATTATAAACAATATTTTCCCCAGCAGGGACCCTCAAGGGCTTGTAGCTGCCTACCACCACAGGGGAAAAAACCAAAACAAAACAAAAACCCCAACCACAATGAAAATAACTAACCACACACACAAATGCTAAATCACTTTGAACCCAAAGGTCCTGCTAACTTTTCCAGCCTGTCTTGTAGTCCACCCATACAGTTCCCATTTCGCCCATACTGTAACAAGGCTGCTTTGGGACAGTGTCAAGGGCCTGGCTCGAGTCAAGGTAAGTAAAATGCACTGATCTTCCTGCATCTGCTGAGCCAATCGTCTCATCAAAGAAAGCAATCACTTTGGTCAGGCACAATATACCCTTTTTAAATTCACTCTGGCTGTTCCCAACCACCTTCATCTTTCACATGCCTGGAAATAGCTTTCAGAAGACTTCCTTCAGGACCTTTCTGGGCAGATAACAGGAAGAGTTACCCATCTTGCTGTACATCCAACAAAGTAGTGAACATGGAACACTACCAAGGACAGGGCAGACAATGAAAAAATTTTTTACAAATAAATGCTACACCAAAGCCTGTTTTATAGTCATGGCAATCCTGGTTTGGAGCTAAACCAAGATTTAAAGACTTCAATTTCATACGTACTTGCTATTTCTAGTTACTAATAAAACATTACTGTTTATAAAAAAAAAAATGTGAACTTCTAAGTTCCCTTTGGTTTTCTGTTTTTCTGTTCAGTTCTACTCACTAGCACAGATTAGAGCTAAATGCTTTTAAAGACATTCAGGAACATTATATGCAATTGTTTTCAGTTCTTCATCTCTCTGGCACTACTTTAGCCTTTGCCTGCATCTTTCAATTTTACTTAATAAGTAAACAAAAAAACCTCAAACCACTACTTAGAGAAAACTGAGCTGAATTTTGCTGAAAAAGCTAATGAAGATATAATTAGAGAAAAAACTTCCTTGTGATGAATTTTGCTCCTATATACACCTTTCTTGTAAAAATTACGCTGTCATCGCTGTGACACATACAACTTTGCAAGTGGCTGCAAAAGTCCTCAGCTGATATCCAACTCCACTGCAAATAGGTCAGCTATTTCTCATTCATATTGCCACGCAACACAGGAGCACAAGTAATACTGGTGTCAGACTTTGTATGTAACCACATGGTTGTGTTAAGCTACTCCAACATCTGATAAAACAGAAACAGAAGAACAGAGCATATCACAAGTTTCTACTTTGCCTCAAGAGAGGTTCAGATGCTGGTGAGTCACTTTATTCAGTCTCTAGGAGGAAATAATGGATTTCAATCAGCACAGCACAGAGAAGACCTCTTTGCATAACACAGGCAGAATAATATAACCTCTTTACCTTGAAACACACTTAAATTTAAACTGCAAATATGGAGCCAAAAAGAGGAGAGTCAAAGAAGGAGGACATCAATACAGAATATTACAGAATTTATGCTAGTATTTCTGTCATTCACAACGATAGCAATCAGCAAAGAGAAACACGGAAAACAAGTGCTATGATGAACAAAACCCTCCAGCCTTAACTGCTCAAATGGAAGTTGAGTGCTTTTTGTGTTGCTGGAGAGACTGTCTAAAAAACAAAGCCAAATACACACACAGTCACAGAGTCCACGCTGACAAGTGTAAGAGATTTCCGTTTGTTGCTTTCTTTTGACAAACTGTATCTAGAAATAGCCCTTCTCTCTTTACATGTACTTTCAAAGACCACAAACAGAAACTTCTGTAAACACTTTATGGTCACACGGTTCAGTTTTTTTCCACTTTCCCTGAAGCATTTAAGAACTCCTTGCAGCAATCCATGACATGCAACGAGAGACACAAAGTCGTTGTGCAACAATACAGTAAGTGTCAGTTAAGTGAAGTTTAAGTCTCAAACTGCTTCTAATATTGAACTGCCTACACTAAAAAAACCCATCTCTTGCATGACAGGATTTTAACTTTAACAAATATTTCAATCTACTTTGTTTCCTCTACACTGTGAAGCTTTTATCTCTGCTATGTGCCAATATGTATCAATAAAAAAGTTTCAAATAAACTACAGGTATGTTTACACTATTAAGCCTCCTTATCTACTACATGAAAACAAGCACATAAAAATAATCCACAAAAGCAAGAATATGGGAATATGGTTTTTGGTTTTTTTGGGTTTTTTTTGACATGAGATCTATTGCATTGCAGGAAGAGCTCTGACCTCTAGCAGTAAAACTAACAATTTTCTCATGAGTAACTTTTCATGACATATGGTGTATGGGTAGGCCTATACCAGCATTCATAGTCATTCTGAGAATGATGCAGAAGAATGTATTCTTACAGACCAGCCTATTTACTGTGCTACAACAGCTTCAGTTTGCCATAAAACATAACAGAAATTAGTACAAATGACAAAACAGTTCGAATAGTACTTTTCAGTTGAAGGGTCATCACAGCCTCTGTAATGCAGCCTGGGAACCTATTCAGAAAAAATGGAATACCTTTATATTTAAATTTCTCTGGATCCAGGTCATGCAAGCAAATAAACGAATAAATGCTTAAAACCTCAAACCTTTGAGCACACAGAATCCTGGAGTAGACATTTGGCAGTCTGACTGAGCACTATCAGGAAGTGCTATCAAGAAAACTTTTTATTTGAGAAAAAAAGATAATATTAACTGGAAAAAGAATAGTGGTGACATATTAAGAAACATCTGAATGAGGCCATAATTGCATTAATTGCACAGAACCTCAGGCTCCAATACTGTATCTTCCTGGATGGAGTTCTCCATATGGAATTCTGTTTACAGCAAACCAGTGTTCTTGGAAAGACAATGCTTTTACAAAGCTAGCTCCTAGCCAAAAAAACCCAATAACCTACATTTGAGCTGAACTACAGAGCCGCTTTGATGGCTAAACAATTTTGGTATATGGATGCCTATAAAGGTAGAACTAGAGCTGAAGGCAGATGTGCTCAACTCTGTATTAGCCCTTCACTAAAACAGGCTTGGGTTTTTTGTTTGTTTGTCCAGGGGTTGTGTTGTTCTTTTCTCTTTATTTTGTTTTGCAAAATGAAACCAGAAAACCTCCCCCAACGCCTTTGCAGGGAGCTGGGGGAGACCTTACCTTTTGCCTACATAAGTACTCTTGCCAATATAACATTGCTACAGAAATCATCAGTAAGATTAAAGGCAAATGTTTGACTAATTCTGAAAGGTAACAAATACAGAAATGCAACAGGAAATAGTATTTAAGATTTCAGTGTGCAAGGATAATATTTTGCTACAAATAACTTGCCTTCAAATCAGTTTTCACATAGAAAACTGTCACTTACAAAGATTAAAAGCTCTTATTTACTTTTTTAAAGGTACTATTTTACTTTTCAGCTCTGAATGTTGTGAAGTACTTTCTCCCCAAAATGAAAGAATAGTCGAAGAAGAAAGCATAGCACCTGTAACATCTTGTAAGGGAAAAGTGATTTCAAGGACAACATGTATACCTACATTTACTGTAGCCTTGTCAAGCTCTGCTTCGGAAGATGTAGGTGATAAGGGACTTATAGGACTTAGAGAGGGGGAGCTGTCCACACTAGATATGTAGTCTGGATCAGGAACATACAAAATCTATAAAGAAGATATAATGTAGTTAGAAGTTATATTTGCAGGTTTACTTTAGATTTCCCATCAGTTCAGGTATATTTGCTATGCTTTCTCAAAATAAGCTTTACAAAAATCGATTCTGCTCCCATTAATTTTAACAGAAAATATGAGTTGAGGGAATAAGACATATTTCCTGTGATATTCTTTAATTTTTGCTCTTTAAGTTTTTTAAATGATGTATTGAGATAAGATTGACTTTTAATTATAATAAATTGGGGAAAAAATTCAGATAGAAAGCATTAAAAGTATACAGCATGCCAGAAACACTCAGAATACACTAACGAAGACCTGCCCAATTATTTGTCTTGCCATTACTCTATTTGAGCAACCAAGTCACGGACTGTGGAACAAGTTCACAGATGTAGCTCTTAGCACCAAATGTAAAAAAAAAAGTTATTAAAAATAAATAAACTGAAGTTATTCACCCTTTAAGTACATTACTTTGGCTGTGGTAGGCATTCAAGTTACCTAGATTTACAGCAATCAGAAATGAACACAAGACTTTTTCAAACAGAGAGCTAATACCAAATTGCCAATGGTTAATATTGTAGTTGATCTATCACTTATTTCTAGGCCTGGCTTTCAAAGAAGAGTGAAAATTGAA
>VXBJ01004046.1:764326-775441 GCA_013400055.1 Nycticryphes semicollaris
AACAGGAAAGAAAAAGGTGTAAGCAATAGTGACCTATAAGAAATGTTAGAAGCAAGTGATAGTTCATGTACTCCTAATAAAGACAGCAAGTTTTCAAAGTGGAATAGAAACAGTATTCAATTTAATAAAATAAAATTTCAGGCAGTAATATTCAGTCAGGGGTGTTGTTTGTACACTGTACTCTGAATTTGTCTTCTGAGCTAGTATTGGTAAACAGCCTTCTATGCTAGCAAAATAATTTACTTTATAGCCGAGTGTTATTATACTATTAAGTATACTTAAAGTCCTCTGATCTTACGTAAGAGAGACAGGTAGCTTCATTACATGTTCCATTTTTAGGTAGTTATTTAACAGGCACATAGAATTCACAAAGTAGAGAAAACTGAAAGAATGACAAAAACTTTTACAAAGCCAGTAGGGAAACCAGTAAGAGCAGTACTTTAACACTTTATCTGGTTGAGATGAGAAATATAGGGGAAGAGGTCTTTGTTGGATAAGTAACATATATAGTGTAATAGTACCTGTCCAGGAACGACTGCTCTGGAGAAAAGCTTATTTAATTGAACCAGTTCATTGGGTGTTGTATCAAATTTCAAGGCAATACTGTTTAAAGTATCTCTTGATTCCACCTGTATCAATTGGGGAAAAAAAGAAAAAGAAAAACATACCTGTAAATAGTTACTTCAAATAGTGGCTTACAAATTTTATCACATGTAGATTTACCAAGATTTTGATGAACTTTAAGTCTTCAGATCTTATGATATCCAAAAATAACCAAACCTGCAACATACCTATCCCCTAAATATTAGGGTGATGGAACCCCATGTAAGGCCACCTGTCTCCCCTCTATGTTTCCAGGTGGCCAGAAGTGTCAGCCACACACCCTGAGCTGTAGGCTCAGCTATTGCACCAGAACTTCTGGTCTGCGAATTCACTGCTGAGCATTGCTGGATCAATACACAATTGACTGGTTTCACAGAACCCCTCATTCTCCCTCTTGAACTCCTCTTTTCAGTTCTTCGCTTGCAGAAAAGCTGAAGCAATCTTTATAGACACAAACACACCCTCTTCCTATCGAAATAAGCTTCTGTTAACTTTCAACTAAAATCCATCACTGAGATAAAAAGCAAAAATAGTGAAGCAAAACAGGTCAACCAGTATGACAACAGATGGAACATAAGCATTTTGAGTAGGTGATTCCTCAGTAAGGAATGGATTGTTCTCACCCCTATCATCCAAAACGTATTCACTATGAACCAACAGAAGAAAGCAAACGGGGAAAAAAAAAAGTTTTATTCAGAAAGCATTTCAGAATAAAGAGTTTATAGTAAGAATTTAAGAACAGTGAAGATGACATGACAAGGGAGCATACAACCAGAAGTTTAGTTGGTAATGGCACAGGGCTTCATAATCACTGTACTAGAAAAAAAATAAGCCTTATTAGTTAAGAGTAGATGAAGCAATCTAAGCAAAGCATCATTTGTGTTGCTAAATATGGAGGACAGCTAGAAAAGTTTCCACTGAATCCTGTCTTACATGTCTTCTCATTTGTCCCTCTTATTACATCTGCAGAAGATATACACCTTCCACTCTATATAAATTGTATTAGGCTATTGACAGGCTTAATTTTGTTTCTATTTTCAGGCTGTTTACTTAAGTTTTCTTGATAATTACAGATAAGAATGCTTTATCTTTTAAATTCCCTTTCCTTTGCTTAATTTTTGTTTTTCTTCATTGCATATGTTCTACACACCAGTATTTTGAGAATGCCAGTGGATATCATGAGCTGACTGCATACCCATTAGGTATCGTTGCTCTTCACTCACTTCCTTAACAAAAATGCAGGACTACCATGTCTTGTGTGCCTTGTTAACTGTTGATAGACTTCAAGGTAGATATCCTTTACTTCTGCTTGAATGACTGAACCAAGGCAGAAAAAAGCTGAGGGGAGGGCAATAGGAAGGAAGGAAGAGTCTTAGATCTACTTTTGGTAGTGCCTGCTCTGAGTAGACATTGACCTTACACAGTCACACAGAAAGAGGCAGTGTTTGGAACCAAAAGACTAGAATACTCTATTTCTGAGCCCATACTGCAGCAGAGGTAAGTAATACAGCATCCATTGGGCAAACCTGCTTCCAGCCATACTCTGTGTACTGTTCAACAATACACTGTTGAATTAGCGTATTCTGCATAACAATAAATCATGTGCTGCTGTCTGTAGAATGTAACAAGGCACATTCACTCTTCATAGAAGCAGCAAAACATTTTGCCAGAGTGAAAGAATAAGTATCCACACATTACAGCATTAGTTAATATTGGGTGATTAAATATTAAATATTTTAATACTTCTTATTTGCATTGTGAGAGTAGCTGGCAGTGTTCCTATTAGCTGCAAAGCAAAAGTAGTATATTAAAAGCTAAATAATTGCTCCTCAAAACACATTCCCCCTTAAACATTCCAGAGCTTAAAACTGAACAGAATGCTAGCCCCAAAAGAATTTAGAAAAAGAAACGGTTTGTCTGTATTATCTTTTTCAAAATTTTGTCATGTTAGGGAACACGTGTTGACAGTGCAGGAATCAAAGAAAAGTATAATTGACAGATAAAGCAGCAAACTATATCCTTTAAATAGAGAAGTAGGTTGTCCTGCAAGAAAAAGTACTTTGAAGCCTGTAACAGTTCAACAAATAAAAACAAAGGGCAGTTTGAGATACTAATAAAATTAAGATTCACAAGTAAGAGTTAAAGAATTCCTTTCAAAACAGACTTAATTACCATTTTGAAAAGGTGCATTTATCAGCCTAGGTTCATTAAAGGGAAAAAAAAAAAGAGAGAATTATTGCCAAAGAAATGGGAACTAGAATTAGAAATTTATCTTAATGCTATTATGACAACTCTTTATACAGGAAGCCAGCTTAGGCTGAACAAAGCAGCGAACACCTTTCTCTATTAGGATTTCAGGTATGAAAGACTGAACTGTAGCAACTCTTGGTAATTCAGTGCTGGATGATCACACAGATTTATGAAAAAGAAGAATGCTCCTGTATGCCACTTTTATTGGTAACACAACAGAAATCAAAACAGGACCCTATCCTGACCAGATACGTAATACTTGTTCCACAGACAATAACAAAACTGGCAATGACATGAAAGACCAGTAGTATTTCCATCAGCAGCTCTACAGAATACAGAAAGTTTGCTAAAACAAACTGTAAAATGAGATTCAATAGCTTTGCCTAATTCAAAAGCTTGCTCTCACATAAATGTTGGAGGACAACAGTTAGCTGCTAGGCAAATATTCCTTATGCATCACTTTATGATTGAAATACTTGATATTTTAGATTAACATGATACAAAACAAATTAAAAGCATTCAATTAAAAACCACAAAACTTAAGTCCTTTAAGAGTGCATTCACTCTTTTCAGACTTCAGAAATGAAATTATCTGGTGAGATCTCTTGGTAACTAAAGGGTTTATCCCACAGATCTTGAGCATGAGAAAGGTAAATACAAGCTTCCTTTTCTCATTTGGCTGTGAAGTTTGCACAGGCCAATCTCCACACTACATGGGAGTTCAGCGACTAGCACCGATACCTTCTTAAAACAATGAAATTGTTCATGTAATAACGACTTCCTGAAGTATCTCCCTGAATTCAAAGGCCCATTTTCCAATTCTTGGGCTTTTTACAGTTTCAAAAAATAGAATGAACTGCCAAAAGCAAAAGGAATAACTGTGGAAAAGCACAATTTCAGAACTAACAGAGAAAAAACATACCACCACATACCACAGCCACCCCCCCAGCTTTTCTCATCATTTTTCCCCATCAATTCAATATTGAAATACTGAGTCATTCCCTCTCACAGAACACAAGCTTTCTATACGTTATTCATGCAGCTATTAAAATGCTATTCTGAATATTAAGAATTTTATGTAAATGTTTATTGAAACTTCATCAGAGAAATAATTTCCCCTTTTGAGAAGGGAAAGGGATGATTAACAGTGATTACATTGTTTCATGATTTTAAAAGAATGGCAACATTTGTTAAAATACAAGTAAACCTCTGAAAAACAACCACCAGGCACGTGAAAACACTATTTTATTCCCTGAAACAATCCATAATGGACTTGAGCAGACCAGCTGGTGCTTCAAAGTAGTTCAATATAGATTATGCATTGGTTTTTCTTCCTTCAGTGCACTGACTTGAATATAAAGATTGAAAGATACCGATTAATGAAAATAGAAGAAGAAAACAAGAATCACTTAAGTCAGAACTGCATTGAACACAAGAAAAAACCCAAATGGACGCACACAAACTCTGCTTTGTATGATAACTTCTGCTGAAAAAGAGCTGCTTAAAATTTAAGTCAGTTTCCTACGTTCTGTAGCAAGAGCTTCTAGTCAACTCTTTTATGCAGAGATAAGACACATAAGGCCTTACTACCTAGTTACTTCTACCTTATGTACGCACATATGTATACAAGTAAGTCCAAACCTGTAAGTCAGCTAAAAATCAATTTTTACAGATGTGACTAGATACAGGAAAAGCCACACCTTCCATCTTCCCTTTAAAATAAAATCCCAAATCAAATACTCTCTTCAAATCAGTGTCAGTATTTGAGTGGGGGCACATCCCACTACCCCTTTGCCACTAACAGAGCACTACTTAAATGTCTGTGTTTGTCAGGTGTGCTTGTGTGCACTTCAGAGTCACACTGGCTATTCTTCAAACTGCCCTCAGGTCTGTCAGTTTAGCAGCTGGCAAAGTTATTTAAAAACCTCATTTAAAACCAAATTCTCTACAGGTATTTTAATGAACTTTATTGTCATTGCATCTCAGTAACTGGAGTTCACTCATTCTGCCATTAAAAATTACACATTGAATACATATGAATCAGGGTGCGCAATTTATTTATTAATTTAAGTGTTTCAAGTTTAGGGGGCCAAGAACCAGAAAACAACAAAACAATGTCGACAAATGACTATGTTAATAAAAGTTAAGTCTATGATCTCTGGAGAAGGGCATTGGTAACTTACGAGGATTATCAAGACGTAGTGAAGCTATGCAGGGGGAAAATTAGAAGGGCCAAAGCTCAAGCAGAGCTGAACTTGGCCACCACAGTTAAAGATCACAAGAAGTTCTTTCAGTATATGAATAGAAAAAGGAAGTCTAACAAAAATGTAAGCCCACTGATGAATGAGGTGGGAGCCTTAGAGTTGGAAGACACAAAGAAGGCGGAACTACTGAATGTCGTCTTTGCTTCAGTCTTCACTGCTAAAACTGTCCCCCATGAATCCCAGACCCAGAATGCTATGAGCCGATAATCATCATTTCTCTCCTCACAAAATACAGCTGTTCTTGTATTCCAAATACTTGGAATACAAGAAAATTCAAAGTATTCATATGGGCTTGAAGTCTAGTGAACTTTCAGCTGTTTGATGGTCACCACAGAAACACTTTTTTAAGTTTAAGGTGTAGGTGGCAAGTATCAATAATTCCTCCTTACTTTACCTTAAGAAGCTGACTTCAAAAAAGTCCCTGTAGTTTTGTTCTCAGTATATATATCTAACTGGTTTTTAACTAAAACAAAAAAAGAACCTATATCCAATTTCCAGATGTTTAACATCACTAACTGGGAATCCACACACAGGAAGATCAATAGTTGAACACTGAAGACTCTGGCTTAAAACTCAGTCTTAAGACTCTGGTCTATTATAGGCTTGTGAGACCTTCATTAATCGCTATCAGGCTCTTCTCACAATCTGAATAACATACTCTTTGTGTCAGATGCTTCTCCATTATTTCAAGAGAAAAGCACAGCCTGCAGTCCCCACAGAATTAAAGAGGAAGGAGTGAGGCAAAGGAAGAGAAGTCTCACACTGGAGCCTCCAACACTGATAAACCAGATCCTCTGTGTCCATTGCTCACTCATTATTTTGTTTAAACAAGTAGCACTTTTCCCGTACAGACTATTGCACTTGAGAAAAGTTTGTAAATAGCCAATTAATTCCCTTCTCATCAAAAGGAAGACAGGGTTGAAGTCATGCAGCTGCTAGCATGCTGTTATCATTGGCAATCAGTGGCCAACACTATCTGCTTACACTCCTTTTTTGACCCAGAGTTGGCTCTTCTAACCCCTGTAGGCAGACACTAGTTATGTCTGTGCAACAGGTAACACAAATGACCCCCAATGCAATGTCAATATAATGAAGTTATGTCAAATAAGCAACATAAAAATGCTATTTTCACAACATAAAGGACTAAAGAAAGTTCTAGCTAGTAATAATAATTCACCTAATCTATCTGCTCTGTTGGTCCTTAGAGGCTGCTCACAGGCATCAACTGGGAAAACAATTGGCTTGGAGCACCAACTGTGAATTCTGAAAAACAGTTAATAACAATTTACATCTAACCTGTTGACTGACATTCAGAAAACAACAAACTATAATAACTTTAAGAAAAATATCTGTTCACTGTCTAAGCAACAACAGTGAAAACACACTGGGGTTTTCTGTACCTTTTAAAGGCAGCCACTGAAAATTAACTTCATGACATTCTTTTAAACCTACTATCCTGGGTAAGCTTAGGACTTGCTTCCTTCACTTAGTAGCACATCTGTTCATATCTTCTCATTGGTGCTACATACAAAACAGCAGGATTCCTTTTTATGATTCAGGAATTTTAGACTAAAATATTTAATGTTAACTGCTTCTTGGTTTTACCTTGAAAGAGAAAATATATTTTATTGTTTATTTGTCCCCAAAGTAATGGTTATTTTTTAAAAAGAAAAACAATCTGAAAGTGTATTTCACCTTAAAAGCCCACAGTTTGCATCAGCAAGATTCCAACTCACTCCAAACTTCAGGAACACAAACAAGCTCTTCCCTCCTAAAACCATATGACCGCTGGAGAAACTAACACTTCAAATTATTACTGAAAAAACCAAAAGCACAGAAATCCAACTTTTCAATGACACTGGGGATGGTTTCTGTCTTTGTGCTTCTACTACTTCAGAAGAAGCAACATGTGCAGACGTATAAATGTGTGTGTACATATATGTGTCTGTTGTTGCTTTGAAAGGTGGTAGGATGAAGGCAGAAACCAGACATAAGTTCATAATAATATGGAATAAATCATAACAGCAGTAAATTATCACAATAGTTACCAGACCTTAGACACGTAGTGAAGATAACCTTGGTTCCTAAAGATTAAACCTATGTTTTTTATTCAATCATATGTGAATGATACATAACCAAAAGCTCTGAAAACTTAACGTTACTTAAGTACTTCATGAGTGAGATGTACAGCAAGACCAGACAGAACACAGTATTTGCAATATACCGTGTTCCTATGCTTCCTTTAGAAGCTGGACTAAGTTTAAAGGCAAAGTGTCTTTGATTCTTGTGAATCGTCTTTTTAACTCCCAAGGAAGTGATGCGTACTTCAGTATGTAGCAAGAACGCTATTTCTGCAAATAAAACTCCACCTACTGGGCAACAAAAACCTGCAGAAGTACATGACAACTTGACACAAACATACTAATTTAAAAAAGAAAAGCTGGGTGCTTTAGCTTTGCCTGGAATCTTACATACGAAGGTAAATGCACACACCCAGTGGCAAGAGACAAAGTAAGGGATTTACTGACTGAAGAGGAAACCCAGTTTTACTGAATTACATCACAGCATTTTTTTCCAATTTTGTCAGAGAAAATGGGGTTAATATAACAGAAATAACAGTCACATCTACCTTACCATTCTTCAGTTGCTAGAACTTAAGCAGAAATTTCTCTTTTTTTCTTTTGAATTTCAACTCCAAATTAGTCTTTGGTATAGGCTAGAATTATATTTGAACTCCCAACATAAGCTACACTAATGAAGTGATTCCCACTCCGATACACACATCCTCTGCCTCTCTCCAAGTGACTATTACAGCCTTCTCAGTAGTTAAGCTGCATCACAGCGTGGTTTAATGGAACATTAAGAGTTAAGTTTCCCCATCTCTCTTATTCTAGAAATAAAACAACACTAAGACGACAAGTAAAGACTTTTTATAAAGAGTTCTCATTTTTATTTTATCATTCAAAGATAAGTGAAAGACTTTTCTTATTTTAACGTCAAACCTATAAGTGTTATTTATAGGCTTAATTATATTTCCAGTATATAACACAAGACAGATACTTCTCACTTCAGTTTCCCTTAGTAACCACAAATGTGAAAAGCTGACTGCAGCACAGTTTGAGGGTCATTTCAAGAACAGAACAGACAGATAAAGGCTCCATTTTCAGATACTGCTGCAGAAAGATCTGTACAGTAAAAGGTATAGATCTATGAAAATTATTAGCAGAATGCCAGAAGGTCAGTATGAAGATGTAGCTTCCCCCCACCAACTTCACTCTGTTATTTCTCCTGAAGTCAACAATTTATTAATAATGCTGAAAGCAGGGAACTTACACATGATTTTAAAATTAAGGTTATTTACCATTTCTAACTAGTTACCTAAAAGTGAATCAGGCAGATTAGCTTAGATTTTTTTGAAGAAAAAAAAGTAGCTTAAAGAAAAACAAACAAAAAACATTACTCAAGTACATTAGCTAATTCCTGATTTAATTCCTGTCAAAACAAGCTACCAGATACACAAAATTCTAAGGTTAAAGGTAATGCACATTACTGTTTTGCTTATATTTTGTAATGAAACTTTAAGGCTGCACTTGCTATGCAATGACATTCTAATAATAAAACAGTAACTTACAGAATACTCAATAGTCCCTTTAGGCTTTTGAAAAGACATTCGTCGACCATCTTTCTTGTCTGGGGTCTTCTTCTGGCCAGTGTCTGAAAAAAATTGAGGCAACGTGCGTGTTAAATTCATTTTCCTCTCTCAGTACTGTCACAGGCTGCTGACTACAGCCCCGTGGGCAGACATCTAATTCACCAGTTACACAGCTTGCTCCCGGTGACTCTGCCTAACAGACAACCGACTGCTGGAATAGACACTTCATTCCTCTGCAATGCTTTTAAGAATTTGACCAGTATAAACCACTGATAACTGGGGATCAACTAACTGCGTAAGTACTCGCTGCTATCCAGGAAGCTATTAATGAAGGAAGACTAAATGTGAGATTGAGCCTGTCAGGCAAAAAACGTTTGTGGAACCACTTTGTTTAATTGGTTTTATATCATACCCAGTCTGCTCTTATCTAGAGGGGAAACAATCTACAGTTTCTGCATGCTTGGTCTAATCAGTTGGCATATTTTGTTGCTGATTGACAAGTACAGAGTATTTAAAGCTTTTTTTATAAAATAAAGAGCCTTAGCATTTCACTTCACAATTATGTCTGTAGCAAACACATACAGCCTATATATAAACAATAAAGATTCTAAATAAATACGACAGACATACTTCTTTTTTTTTAGATGAATCACTTAAATCAGGTCCCTGTTACAAGGCCTCCACTTTCAACAGTTAGATATCTGCTATTAAGGAGCCCAAAATACTTATGTAAATGAGATAAATTGTCATGCTACAATGGGATTAGTTATACTTCTGTTTTGATACATTCCGATTTCTCTAACTGAATATATTTAGATGCACATTTCAAACTCAACTGAAGAAACAAACCTTACAACCAACATTATTTTAAAATATCTTAGTATGGCTGGACTGAGAATAGAACACATACTGTACATCTACATACAGTCTCACCCAAGGTACTAAGGAAACTTGCTATAAATTGACAGTAACTTCTGTGCATTATTATTTTTATTCACAATCCTGACTTCAACACTGGCAAAGAGACTAGAAAAATACTCGCACAAACTTTATATACCCTTTCCCAAAATTCTACGCGGACAGTTGAAACTATCCAGATATAAGAAGAGGAAAAAAACAGCAAAAATTACACAGGAAGTTCTGCAGTATCAAAAAAATAAGAAACAAAATAAAAAAAAAAAAACCACAAAAAACACCTCAGCAAGTATCTTATGTTTACTATACAGGGCAAGCTGCAGAGGACAACAATAAAAGTGATTTCTAGCAGATTCACCATCAATACTCTCCCAGGGTATTCTTTATATAATAAGGAAATAAACATTGCAGTAATTCTACTTTTTTTAGATACTGAAAAAATCTGGGAGAGAACGTTCCCGTACTTATAAGATAAAAATTGATCTACAGATGGTATTAATTTTGGCAAGTTTTTATAACCATGAATGACTGTCAAGATTTTAAACCAACTTTTAAAAACTTTCTTGAAATTTTGAAAGTCTACAGACACTGTAAATTTGCATCCTACTATCTTCATTCAATATATTAAAGGTGTTTCTTCCATTATTTATTAATTGTAGCTTTTAAAAAGTTACTTAAAAGAAGCCTTTGTTTCTTATTGCAAGAAATTTTTTAAAGACCCTACAAATGTCTCTAGAGGAAATCAAGTCAACTGAGTATGGAATAAAATACACTAGAGGCTTGTGTGTAGAGTAACAGTAGCCAACATTCCCCTTTTCCAGGTCAAATATTTTGTTAGTAAAGCTTCTACCTGCCCTTGCAACCCAACGGGTGTCGTCCCCCCCCACAGCAAACTATTGAAAAACCGCAACAGCTGCTTGACAGAAGCTGTTCCAAATTTTTCCAGCCAACATCAAGGCTTTGCCAGCAGCCTCATCTTTTTACTTTCAACAGCAGTCTGGTTCAAATACTCTTAAGCAAAAGTCAAAGCAAAGGATGCAGCTGAAGACCGACCCATCTCATCCAGGATCCCATACCTGTCTTAATAATCTATACGTGGAACACTCCTATTGTAGAACGGGCATCTTCATCTCCCTTTGCCCCACCCTGCTATTAAGACAGAAATAAAGCAGCCCCATACTACAAATGTATATACAACACTTCATTTGTATACACTTGGGCGTTATCTGGCTTTTTTTCCCTATCCCAAATTTAAGTTGTTTTTTTTTTTTTCTTACTAGTTTGTGTATAAGCTTATGAAGAGTTTGCAGAAGGTGCCACTCAAAGAGGGCAAGTTAAGTTATTTTCTCCCTCTCCAGTAATTCAACAGTGTAACAAAGTCTTGTGCAAATAACCACTTCTGTCTCTCATAGCAGAAGTAAAAAAAAAAAA